>PVJO010011506.1:0-59453 GCA_004026905.1 Hystrix cristata | reverse complement strand
GGGGAGGCCCCACTGCAGACGCGGCACAGCGCAGTCAGGAGAGCGGAGGGATCCCGTAACCCCTGAGCGAACAAGCCGGTCGTGGCCTCGCGCAGCCCTGACCCCCGACTCCCCACACCAATTTAGCAGCTGATGAAGGATTAACAAAGCATCCATTTAACATCAATTAACCTCCTATCCATCACAGGGCAGAAGAGAAAATTACTATTACAAAAGCATTTCTAAAATAAAGACAGAAGGCCACACTTCCTTACAGTTTATAAGGCATACTTCAGTATTCTTCCGTTTAACCAACTGCTTCTTTTTCCTTTTTTTTATTTTATTTTTTTAATTTTATTTTAATGGTACATTTTGGATGTACATATTGGTAACATTCATCATAGGGAATTTGTACCCGTACATGATATATCTTGTTGCTTCTTTTTTTCCCAGTCCTGTCCCCTCACCCCCTCCTCCCTCCCTATTTACAAGTCTTTTTCCTTTAAGGAAGTACACGGGGATGAATTTAAAGTATTTTTGCAACAGAGATCAGAAAATTTTAATTTTATAATTTTCTCATATCGCATTAATTTTCCAAAATACTGGTAGAATAAAGAGCAGTACATTTTTATTATTTTTACAAAACTTCAGACTAAAAGTATATAGAAAAGTTAACTAAAGGCAATATTAAGATGCAAAATCAGGAAATGACACAACCAGTAAAGACTTTTTGAATCATAAAAGAGAGTTTTTACTATTTAGTGAACAAGAATTTTACTGCTTTCAATAGCAGACAAGAAATCAGAACACTACAAGAAGTTCAGCGCAGCTGGAAGGAAAATGTAATGGGAAAGTTTTAAGGAACTCATGATGTGAAAACTATTTTCCTAACAGATTAGTCTGTAAAAATGGAATAACGTGCCCAAAAAATATCCCCCAAACCTCCTGAAAGTCCACACCCATCTTACGCTACTCAGACTACCCGCGCCGGCAGAACAAACCGGAAACGGAAGCGGTCTCTGAGACCCAGCCGGCTCCACCAATGAGGCTCAGCACGGCAGCGTCCGGGCACAGAGCCGGGTCTGCGAGGGGCTCAGCCAGAGCACCCTGGGTCCAGAGCTGCCCAGGGAGTAAGTGTCAACAGAAAATCAGAAGTCCAGGACCTCCGGAGGCAGACCTGCCCCACCAAGGCTGAGCCGGACCCCAAACACCACCACCACCACCCCCGCGCCGAGATGTTAAGGGTTGGGCTCCTTTCTCCAGCTCTCCGCAAACTCGGACTCCACTCTTCTACCTGGACTAAGGTTAGCGCAGATCAGGCCCACCACAAACTCTACAGTGTGGGACAGGTTTCAGAGACAGGTTCATGAACTGTGTGGTCCAGTTTTCTAAATTAATCATCTTTCTCCTCCTGCTCCAACGCAAAACCACAGTTAACAAAAACCCGATCCTGTAGAAAGTGAAAGAATCCAGGAGGTCCCCCGCTGTCCTGCCTCAGAAGACACATGGCCTCACAAGGCTCATCTGCAGATGAGAGGGAATGCACCGTGCCTTCCGGTGCCCTCTGCACGTAGAAACTAAACGAAGTAGGCATGACTTTAAATGAAAACACAGATCTTTATGTTGCGATCCTTCTGGGGAAAGTCTAGTAATAGAAACAATACAGGTAATAAGCCGCACTTCATTTTTATCTATTTCATCTAATTATATCTAATTTATTCACTCACAGGTGGGGAAAATCTTCTATCCCACAACAAGGTTTGGAGATGGGTCGGAGGAGAAGAGAATGTGTCCGAGGTGACTAGGAGGCAAAACTGGAAACCAGACAGGACAGTAGTGATGGTGAACCTTTCAGAGCTTACAGACAGCCAGATGGCTGCAGCACGCCTGCCACAGGCTCACCACTACTAGAGGAGAAGCCTGAGGCTGGACCCTCAGCCCCAGCCCATGACTGTCTGAGGCAAGGACTCTGGATTGCTCTGCTCCTCTCCAAAGCAGGCGCTGGATTCTATCCGAATTGGAGGAGCTGCTTTAAAGTTGCTGATTCCCCAATAGCTAGAAAGTCCTAGACTCCAGCAGCTAAGTCTCTCCTAAGACAACACCGATTTTCACTACAGTGCTTGGCCAAAGACACTGATGAAACAAAAGTGAAAGAGGCCAGCACAAATGCAACCACCCACACATGTCCACCCCCCAAAAATCATAAAAGCCCCACAGAAGACACACTACTCGAACAGAGGTGGAAGGGTAGTTTCCTATAAAAGCACTGCACTGTTCGCTCAAAAATATATTCCCAGTTGTACCCAGTGTCCCTAACATTCCCTTTTTATTGGATCTACATGTATGGATGAAATACGCATTCCTGATTCTTTAGAAAATATAATTTTTTAGGAAAAAAATGTCTGAGGTATCCCCTTCCCCCCAAAAAAAAAAATCACTCGCACAAGAATGAAGTCATTATCAAATAAAATTCATTTCTACCTTTGCTTAATCTATTAAGATTTGAGATATGTACAGAATAGTCATCAGAACCTCAAAAGGTAGCAGTGTCAGACTCCTACAACCAGAAATCACAGATACAGATAAACTAGGATTATGAAAAGGAAATACCCTCAGGTTTGTTCACTTAAATACAGGCATTCCTTGTTTAAGGACAAAGTTACAGTCCTGCAACTAGGTCACTAAGTGAATTGGTGGCTAAATGAGGAACTGTATATGCTAGCTACATTACAATATTCAAAACAAAGAAATGGTCAAAGGAAACTCCAACTGGATGACTTTGCTTTTATTTGCATGACTCCTACATGCAGCACTGTAATGTACAACAGAACATAAACTACAGCACTGTACTGTCCAGTACACTCAGCAAAAATTGCAGTACTGTCCAGTAGAAGAAGCCAACTTTAAGGCCACACTGCTGCTCACACTCCAGCGTCGTAAGACTGAATGGGGGCTGTACGTCTGAGCAGCAGGTCCCAAATCCTGACAGTGCACCCTGGTCCTAAGTCCAAAAAGCCCTTAAACAGACAGGTTCTTAAGCAATGTCTGTACTCATTAAGCACTTGCTAATGTCTGCTGTCCAGGCAGTATGCTGGGGAAATGCTAAGAACAAGACCTTGACCTTGAGTAGAGTCATGGTACAAAACCAAATGGCAACAGGATAGGCGAGCAGGAGTATGAACAACTATTTCAAGAACCAAATGAGAAGCACTGAGAAGGGAAGAAGAGAAGTAAATCTGAACAAGCGAATGTGAAACCAAGGGGATACTGCTTTTTCACTGTAGTTGTTTTCTGGTTTGCCTTGCTGTTGGATGTCAGTGATCAAGTGTAAAGGCCACAGGAAGGTGTGTAAGACAGGAACAAATAAGCAAAGTCCTCAGGAAGGCAGAGCAGAGAAGATCCAGCGCCAGTCCCAGGGTGGGTCCTGGCATTAAACAGTCTCTGCCCCTGTAAACAGAGCAGGAAGGAACTTTCTTGGCAGAAACACCATGGGATTCCACTCAGATAGCTCTCATTTCTGAAGCAGGCAGCAAGATGATCTGCATGAATGACGAGTGCATGAGCAATGTGAAGAGTGAAAAACTGCTGAAGACAGAGTTTGCAGAGATCAAAAGCAGGGGTTAATGAAGAAAACTCTCTCTGGAAGATTCCTTCATAGCCTGGCTGATACTGGTGACCATGGGTTTACAAAGGGATACAAATACAAACTGTGATTTTCCCCACCTGGTCCTAGCAACTCAGGACCCAAGCACTACAGAAGGCAGAGCTGAGATCACCCAAGGCTGAGCCTAGTTAAGCCTCACTAGTGATCCTTGTTGATCACCCAAGGCTCCTACCTAGTTGAGACAGGAGATTGGGGTATAGCAAACTGGCTAGGCAAGTGGGCGTGACCTGTCAATCACAGAGTTCCAGGACACATGCACAGAACAGTTCTCAAATGCCCACATGTAGGATGAGTCAGAGAGTGCTATCTTCAATTCTGGTGAGAACTTGAGCAGGTTTTTGACAGGACGACCTAGACCTTATATCCCCCTAAGGAGTGGGGGATACAAAAGATGGTGGCCCCTGAGCTCATGGCCACTGTGCTTGTTCTTTTACAACGATCTACTCTCACCCTGCAGAATGTACTTCTACTTTTAATTGGGCCACACTCTACAGAGCATGTTTCTTTTCCTACCTTTAATAAATGTAAACCCGTGCGACCTTTTGTGCTTGTTTTGTCCAATTCTTTGTTCAGGAAAAGAACCTAGAAGAATCTCTAGAAGGAGACCACGGAACCCAGTAACAGGGTGAAGGTGAGTGAGCAGAACAGAAAGATGAGACAGTAAGCAGAGTGGGAGGTGTGGGCTCTGGAGCTCAGAGGCAAACTCCCTTCAAGGTCAGAACACCCAGCACTGCTCCATCGGTCCCCAGTTGCATATCTGTCAGTCACTGTACCCTCCTCTGTGTCTCCGGCTCAAAACCAGCTCCACTTTCTCCTTCTGTCCCTCCCAGCTGTTAGTTTCTCTCTAAGCCTCACCACCCTCATTCACTCGCCAGCCCTTCTTACACCTCTGCAGGCATCTCTTCATTCAAACCATCTGGCACGAACTCTGATTCCTGCTGAGACCCTGACTTACACAGGCACACATCATGTCACTCACACAGAGCTTCACTGAAACTAAACTCAAGCCAAGTAACTCTGGCTTTCTGTCCTTTTGTCTTGCAGTAAAATTATAACACAACAAAAACTTGCAAGAAATACCCTCCAAAATCACAGAACGTTGAAACCGGAAAAGGCCTTTAAAAATTCATTCAGGCTTGTGAGGGAAACTCAGGGTCAGCCATGCCAGAGACAGCACCAAGAGTGGCAGCAGCAGCAGCTGCACTATACACTCATCCCTGGGGCTTACTGAGTGCCCAGCACTTTTCTGGACGCGCCCTGACCTGTTAGGGGCAGCTGACATCTCACACACTAAAAATCCAAGCTTCCCAAGTCTGAAAGTCCAGTGTTCTTCGCATTATTAGCACCAAAATTTACTATAAGTCAAAAATGTTAAGAAGGAACTCCTAAATACCACTGACATTAACAAATTTTCAGAAAGCTTTTGTGCTGGGTGATACAATTTCCCAAATAAACAATGTGCCTAACAAATCAGTCCCAAACTCTTCGGACTAACCTCCAAGGTCTCTACAGTCCACACTGCACTCACTCACCAGTTTACAGGCCTCTGCTCCCAGTGTGCAGCCTCAATGTTCCCACGCTTTTCCCATCATGCTCAACTCCCTCAAAGCCTTCCCTGTCACCCTAACCCCACATCTCTTCCCCTCCCTGCTGCACCTGCCCTCAATTCTGCAACAGTTCTTCAAGATAACAGCGATAAACTGAAGAGTTTAGTTCTATGCTGTTCTTTACTTGAGAGGACAAAAATGCCCCTTCTGAATCCAGGCTAATACTGTTTTTAATGTGGCAGGTATACGCTAAGTGGGCAGGTGTAGCATAAGGTATATGTTAAGGGGGGAGGGTACAAATGTGACTGAATCTAATCCCTGTCCAGTGAGGGCTTAGTTCTTTGACTGTGTATGTAAATACCAATGAGTTATAGCTCCTACCACAAGGATAAGACAAGTGTTAAGTGGGTGGAGGACTTAATAAATTGAAATTTTTCAAAGCAAGAGGATTCTTCAAGATAACAATGATAATATAGTACACAAAAAAGGAAACTGAGGCCCAAAGAGACTAAGTAAACAGTCAGTGCTGTCAAGCAGACAGTGGCAGCCCAAGGACTGGGAATTGTTGCTTTAACCAAAATGCCCCATACTCTGTCATTTCGAAACTCAGATCCAAGAATATCTAAGGGTGTACCACCACCCCAAGATTCATAGTTTCTCTACAATTGCTACAAGTTTGTGTATTTTTATCAATAATCCTTTTAATTAACATAAACATATTTTTGGTTTACAAGGGAACCGTCCTACCATGCAAATGCAGCAGCCCAGGGTGTGAGCATCCCCACACTGCTTAGCCTTAGCAGAGTGATTAAAGTTACCTCCCACTCCAATCAGTTCCAAAGTCTCCCCTACTTAACATTGGCCTAAAACTAATCCATTCAGTATACAGTGAAGAGCCTACTGCATGATAGATGTTGTTCGAGGAACCCTCCTTACATTAAAATGAGTAAACTGAAGCCCAGCATGGTTGCATGCACCTATAATTCCAGCATTCAAGAGGCAGAGGCAAGAAGATCGCTTGAGTCCGAGTTGGAGACCCTGAGCAATATACCCAGATCCCATCTCAAAAGGGGAAGGGAAAAAAAAAAAAGACAGAAAAAAAAAAAGAACAGAGTAGATAGGAGAAGAGGTACAAAAGTGAGAGACAACTCTGTATTCAGCACTTCCTGTATGAGCTCATCCTGCTGTTACCAGACAACTAGAAATTGCTCCAAGTACTTTAGTAGAAGACAGCCTTTGGAAAATGTTTTGAATGTCAATTTCATTTTTCTTTAAGATCTGCAGAAAGTAGGCTTCAGATATTTGTGGAATGAATACAAATTTAACCTACCAGGGTAACAATTACCTTATAGAAAAGCAATAGTTCAAAATGATATCCAATATAGGAAATTAAACCCTTGACAAGGAAAATAAAATCATTTTCTAAAATTTCCAAGACCCGTTCCAAGCTATACTCGGAGATACTCTGCTTCTCTGATTAAAATTATTAAACTGCTATTTAATCAAGCAGAAAATAACATCTGGGTACCAAGCACACACCATATTCTTTCTCTTACCACGACCTTTTCACAAAGGTCGTCTTTGGGAAGCCTCCTGGCTGTCAGTTCCTTTGTCATTAAAGGAATCAGTTACACAAAGCCTGGACAAGTACACGCACAATACTACTACGATTAGGAGACAGACCCGCGTCACCTCGGCCCGAGCTGCGCACCGAGCTCGGCCGAACGACTCAACTGGGCCCTGGCTGGCTGGTCGGCCTACTACAGCCCGCGCCGGGCCGGACTCGAGGCCCCGCTGCACTCGCACGCCGACCGCGGGCAACGCGCGGCAGCTCCGTGGAAAGCCGGCGCTGCCGAGAGGCGCTTCGCGGCGCGGAGGAGGCGCTGGCCACACGGGGCGCGCGGGCGGCGCGGGGAGCGGCCGCGGGCGCCGGCCCGGCCCGAGGAGGTCGCTCGCGCCGGGCTCGGCAGGCCTGGGCCCACGCCCGCCCTCCGCCAGGACGCGGCAACCCCACGTACCTGCCGCCGTCGCGCGCCGCCAGCGGCCCGGCCCCCTGCTGCCGGCCGCGCCGCGCCGAGCCCCGAGCCCCGAGCCGCGGTCGCCCGACCGCAGCACCGCACTTCCGCCCGCCGCGAGCGCCGAGCGCGTCGATCCGCCGCGCAGCCGAGCGCCGAGACGTCGATGGACCGACTCGCGGACTGGCCGGGCGGGGGGGCGGGGCGGAAGGGTGGAAGGGCGCCGAGGGGCTGTCTGGGGCGTGGCCTAAGGGAGGGCGGGGGCGGGGCGGGGCGGGGCGGACCGCGAGCGCGGGGTCCCTGACCGCCCGTCCGCCCTGGCGTCCGGGGTCCAGCCACCCGCGGGACGCGAGCTGGCCTATTTTCCGCGCCGGCGTCGTGGAGGTGCGGGGAACGCCGCGACGTCAAGGGGCGAGGACACCCTTCGTTCCCTGCCCTCGGTGTGCGCGAACGGGCTGTGGGAGGACAGCGCGTCCCTGGGGTCACAGTTCGCGGTGGTGGGCCTGCACCAGGCCTGGCGGCCCCAGGGTCCGGGGCGGCACCGGGGCGGCCCCGGGGCGGCGGGCATCAGGGCTGCACAGGTCAAAGGGCCACGCCAGGGCCAGACCTCCCGCGGGTCGGGAGCTCCACGTGGCAGGGTGGGCTCCGTGGCTTCTGCTGAGCCCCAGGCGAGGTGACACGGAACCGCAGGCTGCGGAAGCTGCGGAGCTGACCTCCGTGCGCTGCCCAGAGCCCTGAGCGCCGGGCGAAGCCGTGTGGCGGGGCGCTGTGCAGCATCAGGAGCAGGAGTCCAGGCGAGGACGATGGTGGTCTACAGGAGAGGACCGTGAAAGAGGAGGGAACACTGGTCGGGCTGGCACTGCGTCAACAGTAGAAGCGACAGCACTTGCAAGGGCCGCTGTATTAATCTAGGCACGAGGGGTGGTGGCTGCCCCGAAACAGGAAAGACTAAGAGGAGAAAACCAGGTAACTTCGCCTAAGGAGGGCACGGCAGCCAGGGCTCAGACCCCCAGAGACAAGGTCAGGATCGCTTTGAGCGATGGAGGTGGAAGGCAAAGAGGATGACTGTGATGTGGGGGCCGCCTCGGCAGTGGGCCCAGTTGCCGAACCCACCAGCCTTCCTGAGGTAGGTCCTTTGTTTGCTGGATAAAATGTGACTGGACACCACAGCGAGGAGAGGAATCAGGTACAGGACACAGCACACTGGCGACTGTAGCCTCAGCTCAGAGGTGCTCTCTGGGAACCCCTGGACCTTTCGTTCTTCCTGAGGGTTTCCGGTGGGAGCAGAGCAGGCTGGAAGCCCTGCAGTGTGCATTCACCCAGGAGCAGGCTCCACAAGGCCTGCTGGGAGTTGGTGTGCAAAGCCCTGGTGTGCTCACTGGGTAGGCAGCTCTCAGGCATATTGTCCACTGTACTGCAGGGTCCGGAGGAGACAGCTCCCTCAATGACCGCCCCTAGCGCACCTGCAGTGGTCCCCTCCCCTCCTTCCGTCTCCCATCCTCACCCCAGGCAAATACTAGCCCGGGAAACCGTATCTCTGAGTTGGGTCCAAGGGGAAGCAGTCAAGGTTGTCTTTATTGTGAACCAAAAAATCCTACGATTATTACTAGTCGACCCCCGTTATGTACCAAATTACACACATTCAGTAAATACATCGAGGGACAAAAAAAAAAAAAACCCAAAAAACCAAATTATGTTTCATGCAGATTCCCTTAATCATGGGACTTAGTATGACTATTTTTCTCTCCTTTTGCCAGAGAATGTGCCAAAGTGTTGCTCCAGTGTGTAATAACCTCACTGTCCCCAGAATCTCCATTTTAAAAAGCAGGAAATCTCTATAAATGCAAATCAGAGACTTCGTGGCAGAAGTCCAAGAGAAACAAAGTGAGAAACCCCTGTCAGCGGCGCATCCTCTTCTGGCGAAGCCAAACCCGAGTCCTGGTGACATGCCGTTTCTCAGGTTAGGCGATCCTGCCATTAAGCCAGGATGTGTGGATCTTGAGAATTCACAGGTTTTTCCTGAGGGGAGGGGGAGGCCATATTCTGAAGCAAAAACACTCCAGAGAAGAAAGAGACTCTTTTGTTAATATAAAAAATACTGCTGCTGTTTTCCTTGTTTTTTTCTTAAGTTTCTGGTCCTCCTAGATCTGAAGCTGGTTAGCAAACCTTATTGCAGTATATGTAGAAGTTGGCAGGAAACAAAATCATTAAACATCGAATTGCAATAGCAGCCACCGAGGCAATTAAAATGGTTGTAAGGCTTTGTGTTTTTCAATTCTCGGTCAGATTTCATTGGACCTGGGGGAAAAGAATAACTTTGTGCAGCATGAAGTCCCTTGGGAAACAGTCTTAGGAACAATGAGAGACACAATTCTCTGTTCCTTAGCTACTTGCTGTATTGATTTTGCATGTATTTTACATTAGGTGTTCTGTACCGCATGGCATGATCAATCTGCAATGGACCAAATTAGCATACAACCAAGTCCTCAAAACAATTATTATTTGCCAGAACATAGCGGTCTTTTTTTTTTAAGCAAAGCTGACAATTGGTATTCTATTAATGCGTAGGTTCTAAGCCTACGATTGCTGTCTTATTCATTGTCATTGATATTATCAAGCTTCATATTACTGTTCTTTAAACACCCCAGCATGACCATCCAATAGCATTCACCATAGTCTGTAAATAGATATTATCACCTTGTTTATTCTTTTGCTTGACTCCTCCCACAGAAGAGACTTTGTACTGTGCCTCACACATACTAGATGCACAATAAGTATGTGTAGAATGAAAAACTAAAAATAAGAATATGCTATGACAGAAGCAGAGTTGGGGGACAGACTTGTTTCCACTCGCCTATTTCAAAATATGCTTAATACTCCTATAAAAAGGCACATAAAATTAAGCAGCATTTCATGTATAAATCTTTACATTGTATAGAAGGTTGAGATGTTTCACTAAATACCTCCGACTTTGCAGACCTTACAGGGATGACTTGAAGTCCCGCAAAGCCGCAACAATTACAAACTATGTTAGCAATTCTGGACTATGCTGCTTGCTTAGGAAGCCTCTTGCCTCACTGAGTTTGTACCTTCCTCATAAGGATTACATGCTCCTAGCAAAAGGCTTTTTGTGGTCTTAACCATCTACATTTCTTCTTGGCCTTGGAGCTCTGTATATAAAAAGCCCTCAGCGTAGACAAATGTCTCCAATCAATTTTACAGCAAAATTGAGCTCTGTGGTTTCTCTGTTTACTTGCAATTTGCATATTTTAATTTAAAAATTGAAAATAAACCTGGCTCTCCAGAAGGGGTATGGCGTTTCAATAGCGTTACTCCAGCCATATGGCCGGGACTGCCAGCCCCCCATGCAGTGACGCAGATGTGTTAACACCTGTGTTTATATCAAGGCCTCTGTGGCAGTAGGTTGTGTCTGTAGGTGGTCCAGAGGGAAAGGAGAAATTGAGGAAAGGCCCCCTCTCTCGGGGACATATGAGAGCTACGGTACCCGGCAAAAAGGACTCATCCCAACAACCATCCCTGCCAGCCCTAAGCTGTGTTGCAGAGGCCTAGAATGATCTAATTCTATACATTTCTGTAAATAGGAATTAAGATTTCTTTACATTCTAAATGAAAGATTCCTAACTGAATTTAAGATAGCATTTTAATTTGTTTTGAATTGCTAGCTGAGCGTAGGTTTTGTTGTTGTTGTTGTTGTTGTTGTTTTTCAGAGGACAGGGTGTTTGTTTTGTTTTGTCTTTTGGAATTTTCTACCTGAGGATTCTCTATACCTAGATCAGTGGCCACAAAACCAATTTGCATTTTGTCAGTAATGTGAGCAGTCATGGAGAAGATAGAGAAGATGACAGCCCAGTGTCTTCCACGGGCGTTATGGTGTCCCTGAAGATGGAGGCATAGCTCAGCCACACAGAACCATTGTCCAGTGGGGAGCAGAAGTACCCGCTACAGTTCCACACCAGCACTCCTTTAGGAAGGCTACCTGCTGCCCGGAGTGTCATCTTACAAACGATTTGCCAGTCTGTCTTGGGATTCATGTTCTAATATTCTAACACGACACAAATTTTATCTGAGTTCTCCCATGACCTGGCTAATACCTTGGTTTCCACTTAACTCCTAAAAGACAGGTTTCTCACACTCTAGGTTTGACAGGGTCCTCCTGAACTGAAAACTCAGTGGCGTCCTCCCAGCAGGAATTGACCACGGTTTCCCAAGGCGATGACAGGCTTCAGTGTGCGAGACACCGACAAGGCCTGCTCACTACCCTTGCGTCCGGCCACTGAGGGTGTCTCTCGGTTCACGCACTTGCCCTGCACCTGCAGGAGGCCGCCTCTTACTAGCTCATCTCCAGCCTTCTTGTGGTCCTGAGGGGTAAGAACGTACACACGAAGATTGAAAGCCAAAGATAACTTCCAAGCCGTACTCCAGCCAACACTCTGAACCTTTGTTCAGCCCTTGCAACAAAGACCCGTGGCCAGTAGATGTGGGTAGCAATTTATTTTTTCATCCCTAGTGAGAAAAACCACTAAAAACATTTAGTCATGAGATACGGAAAATAAAAAAACAAAAATATCCTTAGCCCTGAAAAGTCAACAGTTGGTCATAAGTTAAAAGAAAAATTGCATTAAAAATCCAGAAACTCTCATCCTAGACCCTGAATAGTACTGATCTCGAGGTTCCAGTTATCTCAAGTCTAAGATAAGGTGACCAGGTAGGAGGAGCCCCAAGGTCTCTAAGCTCTACAATCCCACGAGTGCACTTTCCAATAAACAATATTCTGCAGCAAATTTTGGCTGAGCTGCAGGCCCTCTCTTCTGCCGACTTTATCTGGCCATCTGTGCAGAATAAGACATATGGGCGGTATCAGTGAACTTTTTCCAAATAACTCTGTATGCCAGTGGTAGTGAATCACACCGACTGTTCTGCTATTCAATTAAAGCGAATTTTTGTTCAAACATCTCCCAGATGTTTGTTCTTTGAATTTGTTACCTGTAAGGCAATCCATTTTAAATGGAACTTAGTGGTTGCTCTCTCTGACACTGCAGCAGACTGCTGGTTCTTTTGTGTTCCATAACTTCTCTTCCATCCTGAATCACTTCACACCTTCCTAACAGTCCCCGGGCCTGGGAACTAATTCCTTTGCTTTTCTGCCCCTGGTTAGGGTACTGGTAGAAAAAACCAAAGCAGGGTAGGTTAGCTGTGAAATATAGTAACAAGGAAAAACAATGTAATGTCAAATATGTGGGGTTTTATTTCAGTTTTGCATTTTCATTGAATTTCTACTTCTTTGTTAATTCCTCCTGGGCTTGAACACATTTTTTCAGATCATAGATGTATAAGTCTCTGTCAGTTTGTATTATTATCATGTTTTACAGGTACATAAAATGATTCATATTTATCCACTAACAGATTACAAACTCAAATGAATGCAGAGGCATGACTCAGAGACTTCAGTACATTTGTGTGCCCTCTTTACAACAAACAATAGCTTTTCAGGGCTCCATAGATGTGTGAGGATTCCTAACAAAGTTTTCTTTAAGAATTAATGTACAATATCTAATTGTACAATTAAAATTATATCCTAGAAAGTTATATAACTTTGATAGCTATTCAGGCTTTTTGCAGATTTCATTCCGGGAAAGAATATGTCAATGATTGCCCTTTGTTTCTTCGCTTTGCTCAGTATTGGAATCTGTTGAAATGTAATTGTTACTGTGTTAAGTAGCCTCCTGTTTCCAAGCATGTATTTGTTAAAACACCCTTGGAAAGAAGTTTCATGCTTTCGGAAAATTGGTTTTGAACTAGAATTTATAGACTGTGTTTTCCTTACTTACAGTGCTGGCCTGCTTTTGAAGTGCCAGCCCTGTCTCACTAGCTAATGGAAAAATGACTCGGCTGAGCGCAATGCGGCACAATGTTGATTAATATCCAGGAAAAAGTATTAAACAGCACCCAGCTCTCACAGCTCTTGCCTTGCATAAATATGCTAGTAACCACTGACTCTAAGTTTGGCAGCAATCTTTCTAGTAAATACAATTTCAGGCCAGAAACTCTATCATGTCAAATAGAATACGACTCAAAGGAAAAGGGGGGGTGGAACACATTGCCGTATGCGCCGCTGCATCCTCCAAGTGAGTTTTGGCATGCTTTAAGAGAAATAAAATATAAATTAATTCTCAAAGAATCGAGGATGCTTTTCCAGAATGAGATGAGGCAACTTCCCACATCCAACAGAGAGGGGAGCCTTTTGCACATTAGTCCATCTTCTGTATTTACGGAATTTTCACTCTGCTTTCCTTTCTTGATTTATGATAGCACAATATTTTTTTTCCTTTTTAAAGATGTCTACGAAATCTATGTTTGGCTGATCCTAGAGGTAGTGCAATTGTAGGAGGCACTTAGAAAAAAGGCCCATCTTCTGCACAAACTATCTGGTCTTTAATTCAGAGCTCTGTACGTGTACATTGCAGCAATTCGAGCTTAGCTTTTTTCAGTTCCTCAAACACTGGTGCAGTGCTTCTTACACACAAAGCGCTGTTCTTTTTCTACATGTTGTCTCTAGCTTTCTATAAATTAAGCTAGTCTGCCATTAAGGTAAAGACATAATAACTAATTATTATCATCGCCACATTAATTTTCCAGAAGAAAAACATATGTCGGGTAGTAGGCGGTGAGGAGAATAAATGAAAAATCTTGTTGGTCTTTCTTTTACTATTATTTGTGTGTGTGTGTGTGTGTGTGTGTGTGTGTGTGTGTGTGTGTCTGGGCAGTGTTTGTAATGAGGGCTGATACAAATCAACTGCCTCAGAAAGTCTCTTGGAGACTTCTTTTAACAAAAAGAAGAAAACCACTAAAACTCTGAAGAATTTGCTTTTCTCTAAAAGTGTACTCTAACACAGTTATATCAGAAAATGTTGAGTGCAGCCAAATAAAGTTCAGTTCTCTTGGTCAGGCTGATGCGTAAGCATGGCCACCTGCCCGGTACCGCAGGGCGGGAGCCGTCCTGGGCGTAGGGCTACTGTCCACTTGTCTTTTTTACAATGGAAACAGATATAAACTCACTACTTGAAGGTGTTAACTGCCCATGTGCTATTGCCTTTCAGTTTTTGATGCGAACTTAATGCATATTGGAAATATATTAAAATTCACATTACATATGTACATCTGTGTGTGCATTGTTGATATATTTATTAAAATACAGAAAGATGGGCATTTGGCATGAGGGTAAGTATGCACCTGTAATAAATATTTTTGAAAAGTGACAATGACAAATTATCGAAATTCAAACTATGCTCCCCGATTAGGGACCTGATAATGACACATTGAAGAATTCTAAATTATCAGAAATGCTACACGACTTGTGACATTTAATGAACTTAAATAATTTAAGATACTGGCCTTTCTTATACATATAATTATAGAATGAAATTGGTTCTGTCACAGAATCGAGGCTATTTTACCCAAAAAGATTTCATATTTTCTTAGCATAAAACAAATATAAACATCAAATTACCTCTTATAAACCTAAGATGTCTTATATTTTCTAAGTGGAAATTAAAATGTTTTTTATTGTGGGAGCATTACTTGAAGTAAAACATAGCGTTTAGTGAACTAGTCCACATTCTTAGCAATCAGCTTATTTAAGTATTAAATAATACCTAAAAATTTAGTGATTCTGATCAGTGGACTCTGATCCATGAAAAAGCTGATTTGTTGTTTTCTCAGCATACCTGTAACACTACTAATAGTATTGTTATTAATATTCACTATTAATAACAGTCTTCAATTTCTGAGAAACACTCAGAAATAAAATCCTTCCTTAATGAGCACAAATGTGTGGGAGGTCAGGGTGTTAATGCTCCCATCTACTTTGGTTACTGACTTTCCCAAAGTTAATTCCAGGCCATGGCAGAATGACTGGCAACTGTCTGACAATAGTTGAATTCCAAAAAAAAGGGAAAGAAAAAGAAAAACATGCAGAGAAAAGAAAACTGAGCCAATAGACTGACTATAGGTTGCTCTGTGGCTCCCTGCCTTATTCTCTCCCTCTTTCCTGCGTCTATCCCTCCTTCCTTACATCTTTTTTGACCAGGGCAAATTGTCCTGAGGAAATCACTTCTCACTTAACCAGTAGCAAGGGCCTACCAGTGCTCACTACCCCCCACACACATCCGCTCGTCAATGCACACAGCAAATGCACACCCTAGCTACACACACTCATGCACATGTGCACGTACTCCCACTCCCACACGCATGCATACACATACCCTCCCACATACACATACCCACATATATGTACACATGCATATGCAGTTACACACACATCCACAGATATATCCAGACACACGCTGATACACGCTGTAAAGAAAAGACTGGAAAATTAAATTTAGAGGTGGCAACTACTGAGGAGAGTGGCAATGGGGTAAATGGGAGCAGATCCATCTGATGCGAGTGTCAGGGACTGTGGGGGCTTAAGGTTTTGCAATATTATTTTGTTTTGTACTAGCCTCATTTCAACCCACCTCGCATCATCCTGCCTCATCAATCATCGCTTAAATATTTATTTCTCCTCATCTCTTTGATCTTTTCTGCAAATTGAGGTCTTCAGCAGAATTCCACGTAAAAAGAATGCTGATAGCGGCGTTCTAGTTTTTAAAAATTCTCTGAAAACACACTCGTCTTTTGTGGCCGAACCGCTCATCATAGGAAGATTGTTCACTGGTATTTTGCTTTCAACAGCTCTTCAGCTCATGCAAGCAGTGACTGTAATTGGAGAATTGCGTTTGGGAGGGTTTGGGCTTCCTGGCCACAAGGCGTCTTGTCCTCTCTCCAGTCTTGAGCTGAGTTGACAGTTTGCACCAGCAATTGTGGGCCAGAGGGCTGGTGGGCTCCTTGCTGGCTTAGTTACATCACTTCTTTCTGCCGCCGTGACAAGGAACTGTTCAGAAGAACCAACTCACTTGCTCAAGAAACAGAGATCAGGAACCTGGTTTATTTGGCCCTGTGCTTTGGATAAGCTAATCCAAATCAGGTGAGCTGTCAGATGTTTACAGTCAAGTGTCAGATGTAGAAAGCCGATACACGGATTCAATAATTCTGTTATCCGACATTGTACATATACCCCAAGTTTCTAAGTCATTACGTTTCAAGAGAAAGCAAAGACAGGGAGACAGCTCATACTTACGTCTTTGTGTTTTGCTTTGCACATACCATTTGGCAACCTCGTCCCTTCTCAGGGGGCTCTGCAGACAATGGCCTGTCCTTTGTAATGTAAATCCTCCAGCCCACACGTTGCATTTTTATTAGGCATACTTTTGAAATTTTGGAAATTAATTTCTTTTGGGCAGTGTCTAAATTGAGCTGTGAATTTGTCTGGGTACAAACTGTAAAATATACTCTGAAGGGCTACATCTCTGCTGAAATGAAGTGGCAGCTCTTGGCTAAACCAGTTGAGGGTAAGTTACAAGAAGCAATTTTGCTCTTATTTCTTCTCTGAAATACACTTCTTTAAAAAATATTTTAGGTTTGCTGTTTCACACCTGGGTCAGTGGGGGGAATCATATGTATTGTAACTCCTAGGAAAATGGAAATAATAGTGTAAAATATTTTAAATGTATACTTTGTATTTTTGAAACTTTGTACAAATAATAAAACATGCCTTTCCCCTATCTGTTCAGACGTATCTGCAAAAGCCCAGATATCCAAATGGACTCTGTTCATTTATTTTCTTAAGATATGATTTGATGTAATAAGACAGACACCATGAAAGGTGAGCCCCACTAGTAGAGGTAAATGATATGAATGTAAATGGTGTGATTTGCTTTTAACATTTTATTTTAAAAAGGACACATGTAAAGAAAAACTGTTAAATAAAATATATTTGAATTTACCAAATGAATGAATGTTTTCCGTTCTATTTTCTAAGAGTGAAAAAACTTCAGTAATTTTCTTCTGTACTCAGCACAGCCATCCAAAGTTAAATATATTCTTTACTTAAACTGCAATATATTTCCGGTTTCATACTTGATTCTATTACTAGGTGTATACTTCAAAAACATAAAGTGATTTTCCTCTACATTCTTTCTTAGTGAGTTTTTAACTTTTTAAACAAGTTAGCCTCAGAGAACTATGAATCTAAATTATACGTGGAAAAATACTTTTACAGCCTATGAAAGGCTATACAGAACATGACCATTATTCTACATATAGCATATTTTAGTGAGTTTCAAATACATAATCAGTATCATGTGAAAACTAAAATTATTATCCAACTCAGATAAACATATTCAAGTTAAGCACTTCAGCTAGGCAATTTTTGCATAATATAGGCAAATTTTTTCCTCATTAACCCCTTTAGTTTTAAGACATATGGGCCTGAAGGTGAGCTCACTTTGTAGTAGGGCACACATTTTGCAAATGCAAGGCCCTTAATTCCTAGGAGAAAATAAGGACAAAATATATATGGAAAAGAATTCCTGTTTATAAATTATAGTAAGGCACTGGTAAGTTTTTCACCAAAGAAGTCAGGCACCTCTATAAATGTACTTATTTTATGTAAATATATGATCTGATTTTTGACAGTGTAGTGCAAGCTCCAATTTATAAAAAATAACTCATTTAATAGCATTAATTTTGGTGGTTACAATATACAGATGAAGTTTTATTTTAATTTCTCAAAATCAGTTGCCCCAAATAAAATAGGACAAATCATAGACATGGCAACCTCTGCTCCACAGAAAGTTCTTATTTTCTGTTTTGAGGTAAACTGAGGTTTCGTTAGCACACCCATCAGTCGCACCAAAGGCAGAAATGGGTCGAAAACACGGGAAGGGAGCTCCCAAGATTAAGCAAACGATTCAGATCCAGACCCACTGTAACGACAGAAAATGGAGATGTACTTGCTCCTCATTCGGCCCTCTTTCAGGGAGTTGAATTAATGCAATCATCTTTGGTAACTAAATCTATTAAACATGTGTCTAGATTTTCAACCACTAAACTTTTCTTTTAATATATTTCTCACAAAATTTATCTGAGCTTTCAAATCCACTCTCTCTGTTCTTTTACTTTAGAAATGAAAGATGTACACATCCAGGTTGAAATGAAAAGTGAGTTTTAAAATGTGCACTTAAAGTGTAAATTAAGCCATGTGTATAAATTTAATTTTTGCCAAAATTGTGTTTTTATACAAATCCACTGAAACAGAGTCCTTCTGGAATGTTAGGCAATACAAAGTTTACAGCAGTAGTAGATTATTAGAACAGCATGGCTTGCCATCTTGAGAAGATTAAAAATTCACCATTACCCTTCATATTCCTAAAGAAAAATGCTTGTGCAACATACGCGCCTTCTGTCATCTGTGCGGGACCTCCGTGCTGCAGTCTGGTGTTTTCTTCCATTAAGCTGAGGGGAAATTAGAGTCACCCCATCTTTATGAGGCTTCGGATGCACAACTCTGAACTGCGCCGGCTCGTTTCAAGCGCACCTATGTAGTTTCCACTTGTCACAGTGACCGAGCACATCCCTGTGCTCTCTCTTCTTCCAAAAGGAAGAAAACTTGTCCTTCTGGTTCCATGAAAGGGGCCCTCCTCTGGGGACCTAGATTGAGTTACCAGCACGCAGCAGGACCACAGAGTCAAAGCGGGTCGGTCTTCTGTGTGTCTGCCGGCCGACGCGACCGGCTTCGCGTCTCATTGTTGGAGCCTGAAACTGAAACGCTGCACTGCTGAGAAAATACCATGAAAATATAACCCGCTGCATTCCAGGAAAATAAATAAGCAAGGCCACCCAAATTTCCAATTAGTGCTCCCGCAGAAGGCAGGAAATGGCCGGCAGCCTCCCCGGGCGCCCGGGCCGGCCGCGCAGCGGGGCGGGCAGGCCGGCGGGCAGGCGGCGGGCGCGGGCGGGCGGGCGGGCGGGCGCCGGGCGTTCCTTCCCGGGACCCTCCCGGTGCCCCGCGGGGCGCCGTCGCCCCGGAACGGCTTCCAGGGTCGCCGCGGGGAGGCCGGCGGGAGGCTGCCGGGCGGAGGCGGCTTCCGCGCCCCTCGGCCGCTTCTTCCTGCAGCGTTCGGGTTTTCCGGCTCCCACGACGTGGTGTTTGTTGTTTCTGTTTACAAAACAGCCCCGATGGTTCTGGAGCTTTATCTGTGCTGTGGGTCTGTTTTACGTGTTTAAAACTACCCTTCAAACAAAAAGTAAACCTGCACATTCTGTTTATTCCTGCAACTAAGAAGCGAAATAATTGAGTAGCTACTATGGCCCGCAGTAGTTAGAAAACTCACGAGGAATCTCTAAGCTGTGACTGCAGAAGAATGGCTCGGGCGAGAGCAAGACGAGACAGTCTCCAGGGATGAAGATTAATTCAACCTGCGCTTTGGAATTGTTCAAATGGCCACGCTGTGTATTTGTGGTAGTCGAAGGAGAGGTTTTTTTGTTTGTTTTGTTTTAAATTTATCCCTTCATAAAGACAGAGTAATGGAAACAAAAGCACTCGCTATATTCTTAGCTGATTTCATTTAACGGACAGCTTTTTTTTGGTCTTTTTTTGACAAATCAACTATTTTGCTAGGTCAAAAAGGCTATCATTTCCTTTTGCCGGTAATTCAGGAATTTCATTTTTGTACAATATTGTGCATTTCCTATCACTGAATTCTAGTGGTTTGGGAGTGTCTTTACCTAGTTGCCTTACACAAAATAAGGACCAGGGGAAAAAGCCTCTTTCCATTCACAGTAGCTTCAAAATATACACACATGCCTTTAGATTTAGTAGGTTATGCAATTTTTAGATGCAGGGAAATAAGAAACCAAGAACTGTGCCCTCCCCAGTATCAGCCACGGAGCTGGCCTGAGAGGAGCCTCCCGGGGTGGCTGGGTGAATTTCATGGGTCCTCCTGTCTTCTTGGCTGTCACCACTCCTTCCGTGGCTCTTGGTGTTCCCATTCCTGAACTGGCCTCCAGGGAATCGTTTAAGGAATTCATGCAAAAGTGGAAGTTATTCTGGAGCTTGTCCTTTCAGTGAGACTCCAGAGTAATTCCCCACACTGCAATGCTGCAGGCTCCGGTCAGAGGAGGAAGGGACGCCAGCAACCTGCAGCCCAGGCCTTTGACGTCACAGAGGAGAAGGGTAAGATCGAGAAGGAGCGAGGGACAGGACCACGTCTCACTTGAACCCACTGAGACCTGCGCTCTTTCTCGATTGCTGTGATGCTCCCTTTTGTCCTGTGGGTTACAGCAAGTGAAATCGCTGAAAAGGTCACCACCCTTCCGACAAGCTTCTCTCTCTCACCGAGTCACAAGCTCTCACCCTGCTGCTGTCATCCATGACTGGCTGTGGACTTCTTTTTTCAGCGCTGGAGAATGAACCCAGGGCCTCTGCATGGAACTGCATCCATCAGCCCTCAACCCTTCTTAGATCTTCTAATTTAGAGACAAGGTCTTACTAAACTGCTGAATTCCCCAGGTTGGGCTTGCAGTCCTCCTGCTTCAGCTTCCTAGGGTCATGGCCTTGTTTGACAGTGGGATAAAAGCAGAAGTGAGCTGTGTCATCTGTCAGCGTTTCCCTTCTTTGAGAAGAGTCCGCTGCTCTAGATAAAGGCTGTTTCTTTAGCTTGGGTGCTAGGTCAAGAGCAGGTGGAACACAATGTCACAGCCACGAGAGACGTGGGTGAAGAGTGAGAGCGCTCTTGTTGTAGGTCCCCGGGAGTTTTTAGTTGTTTATTCCCGCAGCAGGATACAGCCCCAGCAGACTGATCTGCCGAGGTGCTGCCACGACAGAGTAGCTCTTTGTTCTGGAGTTTCACCTCAGTCAGAGCCATGACTGACTTTGAGATCATCCTAATCTTTTTTTTTCTTTCGGTGGTGCTGGGGATCAAGCCCAGGGCCTCCCATGCGCTAGGCAAGGACCCTACCACTGAAGACTGGGATCCTTATTTTGTACACCAAGACCAAAAGGGGTTCCCAGAAGGGAGGCGCCCCTTCTCTGACCCAGGCCCCACGGGATGTCCCTGGAGGCCAGCGTGGGCAGCAGGGCACCTCCTGGGAGGCCAAGGGCTCCAGCCAGCCTCCACACATTTGCCATGCTGTGTTTGAGAGACTCTTGGTGGCATCAGCCCAGCTGCCTGAGTGGGAACGATTCTCCAGAAGAAAGAGAAGGGTGTCCCGTGTTGTTCTCACCATTGCAGGTGTTGTAGGTAGCTGCAAACAGTGAGAAGCGAGGTTCTGGGACCCGAGAGGCTGGCGCTTAGACCCCCGCTCACCCTGCGTCGCAAATCACCCACTCAAGCTTCGCCGGCCAACGCCTGGCGGGTGTAATAGTCTCTGCTTCTTGGTGTTGGGTCCTTGGCTTAAAGCAAATGCGCCTCAGTGCTTGTCTCCTTCGCTCTTCCCATCGCAGATAAGTACTTACTGTATACCACAACGTGACTGGTTATTCATGCTTTTGATTATTACCATATCTGCAACCTACAAAATATTTATTGTTTCTTATGTGCACAAAGCAAAGAGCCTGGCGCTAATCGTCCAGCGGCACAGCGCAGTCCACGGCCCGCCTCCTCCTCCCTCCTTCGCTCACCCTGATGAAACACACGCCCAAGCCGTAGCCTTGTTAGTGGCTGTGGCACATGGCCATCTTCAATATAGCAGTCCACTCTGAATTTAAGTTTGTCACCGTTCTCCTTAGAGGGAATGAGAGGGAAAATGAATTTAATTTAGTATAAAAAATAAACATTTCTGGGCGCTGGAAACATCTGTGGTGTTTTAAGAGCTGTTATCATTAATCAGTCAAGCATGTTTACCCAGACCTGGGATTGCTTATGAAACCGAACCACATGCCCCGGGCCCTCAAGGAGAGATGGCCACCAACGTCCATGGCGAAGGGGCATGTTTGCGGCCATCACGACGTGCCCCAGCCGCTCCCCGATGTGGCCTCTGAGGAGTGCGCTCTGCGTGGCTCAGAGGAGGTGACATACAACATAGTTGGGAACACTGTAAAGCCCTGCTGATACCCCGGTAGCTTGTGGACTCTGGTTTCAACCACTTTCTGTGGTTGTGCTTTTTAATAGTTTATCGGGTTAGAATTTTGAAAGGCAACATCTTCTGCAAGAATTCTCTTACCCCTCATTGTGAAATAGTCATGGTGATTGTCACTGGTGATTCTCACCACACGAGAGGGGCCTGTGTCTACCCTGGAAGGGAAGGGTGTGCAGGAGCCGAGAGGAGCAGGAGGTGGGTGTGCATCTCTCGAAGCCTCACCTGGAGCAGGTGGAGTCTGAGCTCAGGAGCGTGGAGTTTGAGCCTGCATCTTCAGGGCACACAGAAAATCTGCCTAAGAAACCAAGACAAAAAGGAAGCTCAACATAGAAAATGCAAAGCCTTAAACGTAAGCAGCCCCACTGGGTGCAGAGCCCTCATTCATTCATGCAGGCAGTACATATTTAGCAAGCTCTAATGATGTGCGTGGCACAGGTCTATTCCTGTGATACACCCACGGACAGGGCAGAGTCTTTGCCTA
Source organism: Hystrix cristata (assembly GCA_004026905.1). NCBI lineage: Eukaryota > Metazoa > Chordata > Mammalia > Rodentia > Hystricidae > Hystrix > Hystrix cristata. Next base: position 36,728 of record PVJO010011506.1, on the reverse strand, counting down.
CCCACGTGCCGCAGATATTCGAATAATTCACGGACACCTATTTAATGCAATGTCTGCAGCTAATACGTTTGAGCTTGAAAGCTAAAACCAAGGTGAGGAGATGAGGGCTGACAGGATGGGTCTGGAGGCCTGTGTCACATGATCAGGGAAGACTCTTCAGAAGATGACACTTGAGAAGACACCTGGATGAAGGGAGCGAGCTTCCAGGATGTCAAGGGCAGGGCGGGGAAGGACCTGAGGCCCAAATGAGCAGGCAGGAAGAGCACAGCACCGAAGGGCTCCGAGGGGGAGGGCCAGGAAGCGGCCTCGCCAGGCCCCGAGGCTGCAGAGTCTGGAAGGAATTCCGAAATGATGGGCTCCCTGGAGGTGAGAGCAGCGTGGTGGCATCTCGTGACTCCCGCCTGTACACCGGATTCTAGGTTTTCCAGGGAGCAGGACGTGTGAGCTTTGGTGATAGCGCAGGCTGGGAAGAGGACGCAGAGCAGACAGCAGAGGCCTTGGCTCAGCTCTGGTCTGTAGACAGAACTGTGGGGTCTTGCTGATGAATGAACGTCAGGAAGATGAGGAAAAAAGACAAGTCAAAGTCTGACGGTGTAGCTTAGCAGCAAAGGCTTTGGAGCCAGTCTCCGTGTGTTCGAATCCCGTCTCTGCGCCTTAGGAGCTGTGCGCACCGCAGGAAGTGAGTGAGCTTGTCCCCAGCGTAACTGTATTTGGAGTCGGCTACTCTATGGAGGTAACAAGTTTTGGTGACATCACAGGGGTAGGGCCTGGATCAGGCTTCTGAGAGGTACAGAGATGTGGGAAAAGGCCTGGAGAGGACACAGGGAGAGGCCTCAGGAGAAACCCACCCTGCCGATGCCTTGATCGCAGGCTTCCCGCCTCGGTTCTGGTCTCTGGCCTACAGCGCTTCGCCGCAGTATCCCCGCCCGACTGATACACTTCCCATCGCCACTTCCAAGTCCACCAGTCCTGCCGCTGTCCTAGTCCCTGACTGCCTTCCCCACCGCCGCAGCCCCGCTAGGGTGCCCCAAGTGCTCTCTGCCTCCTTCCTGGGCTGTGAGAGTTTTCATGTTGACCTCGGGCCTGCCCTCAGCAGCCCACCTGCTGTCCTCTGTCAGGGTCATCTGTCCCAGGACAGAGTCAAGGATGGTGGGGAGTAGAGCTTCCCTCTAGGATGGCTCCTCAGGTGGGAAGCTGGGGGCATCTGGAGAGGGGGCTCCCCAGGTCAGGCTGAGAAGCACTGTCCGAGCCCAGGGAAGCCCAGACGAGCCCTCCACACAGCATGGTGGGTGCAGGGGACTCCGCCAGTCACAGCAAGAGGGGCTTACCCTTCTGTTGATGTTTTCAATGACTATGTCACGCCCTAAACCTGTGGCTCCCAGCGCTCACTGGCGGGTGAACAAGGAGGAAACGCCGATTCTGCTGCCCTTTTCTTCTGGTAGGGAAACAACACAACAGAAAGCAGCGAGTCATGTAAGACAGAGCAAGGTGCTGTGAAGTGTGTGAACAAGAGCAGCAGGGAGGCGGCAAGGGCCCTTCTGGTAGAGCAGCCAGAGAAGTGGACAGAGGGAGTGACAGGACTCCCTGCAGTGCAAAACCAACGGGAGCCACAGTGCGGGGGTGATGACCGTGCTGCTGGACGCGCTGTCAAGCGCAGTGCGGACGAGGGACTCTAAGGGGGGCAGGCGGAGGGTGCTCAGTGCCGGTGGGGTGTCCTGTTGGCCAGCGGGGCTGATTTCATCTCATCTGATCACCAGCCTCCGGAGGGTTGTGATCTGGAGGTCTGCATGTCATCTCTGTCCCAAGATGTCATCTTCAGGTGTTGTCTCTGTTTCAAAAGGTGGTCCCAGCTGCCGTGCGGGGGTGAACTCAAGACGGAGCCGTGGGGAGGCACAGGGAGCCGGAGTGGGGCCGCAGAGGGGTTCAGGGTGGAGACGGGGTGAGGTGCGCCGGGGCGGGTGGGGGAAATCTCCGGTGTAAGGCTCAGAGTTCATCTTGGTGGCAAAGCTGTCAGGCTGTGGGCGAGAGAGGGGTCGGGAGCCCTGGGGGCTGTGTGCCGGGCTCTGGGGGGTAGAAACAGAGCGGCAGGCAGGGCTGGGGCTGCGGATCCAGGGCTGGGACCTAGCTGGGGTGTCGGTGGTGTCCACTGAGCTATCACAGAAAAGGAGACTGGTGAGAGTGAAGGCGAATGCCACCCAGGAAGGAAGAAGAGAGTGTGGAAGAGAACCCTGGATTTTGCTAGATGAAAATAGTGCTTTCGATCAGAGTCACTGTGGCGGGATTGCAGGAGTGAAAACAGCTTCTGCCGGAACAAACTCAATGGTGAGTGTGGGGTTGGGGCACCCCGTGGCACAGCGTCTGCCTAGCATGTGTGGGGTCCTGGGCTCCACCGGCACCACCAAGTAAGTAAATAAATACCCTAGTGAATGAATGAATGATTTAAAAAAGAATATGGGCAAGTGGTGGGAAAGTTTAGCAGGAAGAGGGCAGAGGAGAGGGTGGCGCAGGCGGGAGGCGGAGGGGCGAGGAGGCCATGTCCCGGGCCAGGACTGGGCTGGCAGCTCTTGGGACCCCGACAAGGGGGAGGCTCAGGCTGGGGTCTGTGTGGGCCGAGGGGCGGCAGGAATAAAGACACCAGAGAAGCCCGGGGTGGGGAACTGGAGCTTCCTCCTCCCTAGAGTATTTCTCCTCTAAAAGACACACTGTTTGGAAAACAATATATTTTAACCCTTTTAGAAATGAATACGCTTCTACGTCTGTAGACAGTGTTAGTTTTTGTAGAATAGACAGTTCATAATGAGTTAGAGTTCGTGTGTACCTGCCTCAAATAGTAAGCGTTTTGTAACATCTATAAATGAGTCAGTAAATACTTGCATGCTAATTATGATTTTCAAGAATAATTTAAAGTATTGCACAACTATTCAAATATACTTCAAATTTACCACAAAATGACACGCTTTTCTTATATGCTTCGCAGATTAAGAGAGAGGGGCTAAGCATGGTTGTGCGTGCTATTCTGGAGGCTGAAGCAGGAGGATCACTTGAGTCCCAGAGTTTAGGCCTGCCTGGGCAATAGAGTGGGAACCTGTTTCAGGAATGAGAAAGGAGAGAAGAAATGAAGGAAGGAAGCTAGGCATGATGGCTCACATGTGTAATCTGGCACTCTAGGGGAGGGAGAGATCAAGAGATTGATTCATATTATAAATAAAGAGCAAAATAAAAGAGCAAAATAAAATTTCTCAAATGGGAAGGGGATCAAGAGATGGCGGGAGGGGGCAGAGAAGGGAGAGAGGGGAAGGAGAAGAAAAAACAAATCAGGATGTTACATACAAGTAGCTGCGCATGGTGGTGCACACCTGTGATCCCAGCACTCAGGAGGCTGAGGCAGGAGGATCACCATGAGTTCAAGGCCAGCCTGGACTACACAGCCAGGCCCTGTCTCAAATCCCCCCTGCAAAAAGACGTTATGTACATGTACCCACTCCCCACGAGAAATGTATAATCATGTACTGCAAAATGTACTGGTGAAAATCAAAAATAAATAAAATTTAAAAAGAAAATCAGCATTAAACTCTAGGGTACAGACATTTTTTTCCTCATAGTGCTGGGGCTTGAACCTAGACTCTCCCACTACACTCTCAGTCCTTTATTATTTTTTTTATTTTGAGATAGGGGCTCACTACATTGCTCAGGTTGGGCTTGAGCTTGCAATCCTCCTGCCTCAGCCTCCCGGGTTACAGGCTTGCATCACCACTTGGTTTATTTGCAATGTCCTGTTACTCAGGGATCCATGTGTCCACCACTGGAGGGCGCTCTCAAAGACCTTTTCCCAAAGGGAAAGGCGCCTCCCCCACCGACCTTGATCATAGTTATTGCTTACTCCCATGCAGATGTTAGATCAGTGATCAAAAAGTGAAAGTTGGAGAATTCAAATTTCTCCTTATTTGAATATTTCCCTCATAAAAAGTACTGTTTAAAAAGTTCAATATTTTTCAACTTTTGCAAAGACGTAAGTTCTTGGTATCTTTTAGAGGTTTAGAAAATGAAATCAAAACACAAAATGAAATGACATATTCTGAAATAAATCCCTCTGTTGTGTTCTGTAATTAAGCAACCTGGGTAGGGAATGAGTCTATTTCCATTTCTTTGTGGAAATCAAGCCAAGGAGAGCCCTCCCGTTCTGACCACTCTGTTCCCTGATTTTAAATATTCAGTAAGTTCCCAGCCAAAGAACACTTTTCTCTTCCTTCTGGTGCTTTCTGTGGTTCCTCATGATCGCTTGGAGAACAGACTGTGGTTCTGTTTACCTCTGCCTGCAGCGTCCAGCACTGCAGCTTCCTCTCCAGCTGTGGGCATTTCTCATGTGAAACCACAGGTCACTGCAGACCACAGAGCTGATCCTGACAATTAGGGGGTTAGCCACTGTCCTGTGGGATTTCAGAGCCACCATGAACTCCATCCTTTAAGTCCAGATCCTTAATTGTGACCATCTGGTGCCTGAAATAGTCTTGGTTTCTCGGAAGGCTCCTAGGCCAGTCAGTTCTGTTGAGAGATGGTGCAGGCCCGTCTTGCCGGCACGCTCACCAAGGCCTCTCTTAGGAAGCCAGGCTGTGAGAAGAGGGCTTGGTCTGTCTGTGTGTTTTGTGTGGACTTCTGTTGCCTAGCACAGCAATCTGCTCTTACAAGCTGGGCGCCTGTCCAGGACTCCTGAATGTACTCCAGGGGCAATATACACCATGTGCTTCCTACGACCAAGCTGAATTTAAAAAATTAGGCACAGTTAGAGATTAACAACAATCACTCTAGACTCAGCATCTCCCCGTATGATTTCCCACTTCCTTATTAAGTACAGAACTTTCGCTCTTTCACTTAGAGGAAGCCCTTGACACCGCTTGTGCCACATCGGATTGCCAGCGTCACAGCTCTTGCACTTGGGGACTCTGTTGAGTTAAACAGTGATGCCTCGAACACAAGAGCTGTGACGTGGGACAGTTGAGCTGAGGACTGGAGATGGCTGCTGAGTGACTGGTGGGTGGGCGACACTGTGGGTGGCTGCTGAGCGACCTGGGGTGGGTGACACATACAGCGTAGATACTCTGGATGGGGAAGATCGTGTGCCAGGATGGATGCAGCAGGATGGTGCGAGCTGTCATGCTCTATTCAGAGTGAGGGGCAATTTAAAGTGTGTGGAGGGTTTACTTCCAGAACTTTCCATGTAACATTTTGACCATGGCTAGAGGAAACCTTGGAAGATGAGACAGGGCCGAGGGGGGCCTGCTGTCCCTGCCTCCGCTAGCACTGTGTCGGAAGCCGCGGGTCTCCACGTCGGACTTACTTCGGGATCTGCTGCTGAAGGGCAGACTGTGCCTCAGTTTGTCTGGGGGTAGGGCACACTTTGTGTGTCTCATAAGTCTGGGGTTCTTAGCCTGTAACTGTTTTGAGACCCCCAGATTCCAGCAGACAGAAAACAAAGGCATCCTCAGGGATGGGGCAGGTGCGGTTCAGATGGAGCGGCCGGCTGGGCTCACTTTCCAGCTGAACTGCTCGCGGACAGGCTGCCCTGAGCCTGAGCCGAGTGAAACGCCTGAAGCGGTCGGCCTGTGGGCCCTGCTGCGTGCGGAGAGAGGGGGACGGAGACCCTCGTGGCTTTTCACAGATTCCTTGTGCAGGTGACACTATGCTGGGGTTTAAAGTGTAACTTATTAGCTGCTAACCCTATCAAACGGGGAAGCTCTCGCCTCGGCACACCTCCAAGGCGCACCTCGTTTTGTGAGATGTGGGTTTGGTCTTGGCTCTGAAAAGCAAGTGGGGACCCACAGGCAAGTGACGCTCAGTCTCCGGACGGCATGTCTGTCTTCCTGCTGCCACCTGCACCCTTCCTGTCCACCTGGAGCCAACCTGGACCCCTGGTGAGCCGGGATTCAGTCCACCCTGCCCCAGACCCCGACCTCTGCAACCCGCTTGGTTGTCTCCCTCTGCAAAAAATCTCGTGTGCGCAGCTGTTAAGCTAGTGCTTCAGCACGGCTGGTGTGCCAGGGACGGGCGCACGCACAGACTCAACTCCAGAGTCGCCACAGTAAGAGCTCCTCGCAGAGCTGGCGGCTGACCTCCGCCTCTGCGTCCCTGGGGTAGGCAGCTCTGGGCACCGTCCTCGCCTCCCGCCCCGGTTCTCGCAGCCCTCCGCTCCTCCTCCAGAGCCGGGTCTTCCTCGGCCAGCGCAGGGCGCCGGATGTGCCGCTGGCAGCGCCTGCCATCAGAGTGACAGGGAGGCAGTCGGCGCTCCGCAGTCCTGCCTCCCAGCCCCTGCAGCGCGCACTCTGCTGGGTTCCTTACAGGCACCGGGAGCCTGGGCTACAGTTGCTGGCAGAGGAGGCAGCTCGGTCACTGGCTCTGAGTGGCCTTCTTCCTGCCCTGCTCAAATAAACTCCCTGCACCCATCCTGCCTGCTACCTGCACCCAAGTCTTTCCCAGGCTGGCAAAACTGAGGAAGATTTAAAACCAGAACACAGAACATTCAATACCATGCAAATGTAAAATAAGTGGGGTGCAAAATTCACAGAAAACCTCAAGATGCTTGAAGAACAGGCATTGCCCAGGGGCAGCGGCCCACGCCTGCAATCCCAGCTGTCCCAGAGGCTGAGGCAGGAGGACCACAGGTTCAAGGATGGGCGATTTAGCAAGAACCCATCTCCAGATAAAAAATAAAAAGCACTGAGAATGTAGCTGAATGCTAGAATACTCCTGGGTTTGATCCCTGCTACCACAAAAAATAAAATAGAAGAGAGAAAGAAAGAAAAAAAGAAAGAAAGGGGGAGGAGAGAGAAGAGGCATGGGGCTGTAATGGGCATACAAGGCGTTCACTTCTTCTTCCATGGGGAAGAAAGGAAATAATTGATTGCTCTGAGTTCCTAAGGAGATTCTTTATTTGCTGCACATACACCTCAGATCTTGGCACCGAAACTCCCAATCGGTAATGTCCGAATGGCCAACCTAGCGAGCAGTTTGAGTTCTTACTTGATAGACTTCAGTGCTGCACTTGGCAGCGTGCAGTTAGTCTTGTTCTAAACTTGTTCCTCTCGTGGTTCTGTTTGGAACTATGCTTCGGCTCTCTGTTTATCTCTTCGACCACCATTTTTCTGCTTCAGTCCACTCAAGTCCCACTAATAGGATATTTTTCTTCAGTTGCCTTATGTTAGGACAAAAATTAAAAGGGAAATCATTTACAAACAAAATTCCTTAATCGGAATTGAGATAGATTCTGAAACACCTAGAAAATGTATACGTGGTCCTAGACTTGCTACCACGATTCTTGCAACACTCAAAGCGCTGGGTATGTGATTAATGGACAATGAATATAATTTGTTCTTTTGAACCACATCTAAACTGACCTTCCTGACAGCTGGTAAATCTTGTGGATGATGCTTGCCTGGTGTAATCCTGGTAAGAAGTTATTGTAAAGTGTATTGAATCATGAGAATCGTGATGGAGCGAACGCTGGCTGCTTCCGAAACGAGACTCGGACGTCTTCATAAGATTGTGTGTAATATTGCTCTTCTGACATTTATTTGATATCACAGGCATGTGCAGCTTTAACAGTGTTATTTCTGTATGAGGCCGAAAATACATTTTAACAATACTGCCGAGTGGGCTGTGGTTTCACACCAGAAACTCCTACAAATCGGAATGCAGATGTTTTTAGAGCTAAGAGGAAGCAGCAGCAACTTGGAGTTAAAGAAAAGCATTGCTACTGCAACACGATTATTGCTCTTGTTTTTGTTTTGGGGAATTTTTTCAGATTGAGAGGTTATTACTTTATTGAAATGGTTATTTCCTCCCACGTATCTATTTTAATAATCACTTAAGATTTTTATTCTAGAGTAGTCAGAAATATCCGCATCTTTTTATCCGTAGTTTATCTGTTCTTGGCAAGGCATTCTTCCGTTTTCAGAAACAGGTCACCAGGTTATCCTTGTGTGCACGTTTGTGTTGCTACAGTCATCTGACAGCTCTGTCTCTCCCCAACTCTTCTTCCTTTCCTCTCTCCTTCCCTCTCTGCTTTCCTCTTCCCTCCCTAAAACTTGAAGGGCTCAGTTATTTGTTTCAGGTAATTGCTTGGGCTCTTCTCTCTAACAAACATCATGCTTTTCCCTTTAGCTCATGACCGAGTTCCTTGGCAAAGTGCTTTATGGAAGTTTGGGGAACAGAAACGCCACATAAAAATGGAAGGAGTTGCAAAAACATGCAGTTTCCACCTCCTCCAAACAGGCGAACCATTTAACAGCCTCCACGGGAGCAAGGATCCCAGAGCATATTCACATTTTACGGCATGTGCTCCAGGATATTGAATGAAATACAGTTATTTCACGTTTGAAAGTGAAATGCATTCAGAAAACCTTTAAATGTCCAACTGTGCAAGGACAAATTTTAGTCTATTCATGACTCTTCATTCCACACTTCTCCCTGCCCCTAATCACCACGGGTCCTCTGTACCATGTGGGCAGAGTGAAGGGAATCACCGTGTCAGCTTCGGCATGGTTCCCTGAAGGCATCCGGAGCCACCATCGTTTTCCTCGTCAAAGACGGCAGTGTTGGAGCGAGTGTGCATAAACTTTCTTTCCTGCTGAGTGGACCACGTGGAAAAACGCTTATTTTGTTTTTTCTTATAAGAATAAAATTGCAATCTTTCAACGGAACATGTTGATTATGCCATCTGGCACACAATTTCTATGCTTAAATTAAGCTGAGAAATCAATTCAGTGTTGAAAGATATTATCCGTTTAACATCCAAGCAATTTGAGAAAGCAGGGCAAAAAAAAAAAAGTTGTTTTTGTTTCTAAGTATGTGAATTATATAAGTCTTGAATATTTTCTTCCACATAGGGGAAAATTATAATTTATAAGTAGATAGCTAGGATCCACTGGGATTTCTTGTCCTAAAATTATGCCAAAACTATTCCGTATCACCAGAACCTACCCTGGAAGACCAAATGATTGTAGTTAAAAATCAACATCAGTTAATAGATGGTATCACAGAAGGAGTGTAAAGTCCCATCCTAAAGTGTTGTCTGCATTGTGTTCAGAGTCTTGCTTTTCCATCTTTGCAATGCTGAAGATTGAACTTGGGCCTTGTGCTTGCTAAGCACGTCACTCTACCACCAAACTACATCTTGCCTCCAGCCCTCAGGTTCTTTTTATGTTTGTAAAGCAGTTGTGGCTTCTAGTTGTTGCCTATGGTCAAGGCACAAAGATAAAAAGAGTTTAATAAGACACAAATCAAGCTGACCTAGGGTGACCCAGGAAAGTCAAGTCAGGTGGTGGGAACTCAGAAGGATGGAGTAGAAATGACTATTTCTGAGGCGAAGAGGAGGTGGGCTGCTTCCACAGGACCCCTCCGACAGTCTCTTCTTTCTTCCTCTCCGCTGCCTGGCGGCACAGAGCCATCAGCGCCCAGTCACTAGGAGCTCGGAGGTGACGAGTGTGAGCTTGGATTAGATCTGACCAGCCTGCAGCTGCTGCGGCAAAGCGGAGTTGATTCAGGAGAGCTGGCTCCTGGTGGCCCAAACAGATGTGACCAACTGCCAGAAAAAAACTTTGAACTGAAGGTTCATATGGTGGAAAAAAATGGCAAAAAGATAAAAATAAGTTTAAAATTTTGCTTTCATTTCTCTAAATTATTTTAAAACTCATGCTAATGTTAAATTTTAATTTTTGCCACCTACGCTAAATTTTTTTTTAATTAAGAAATAAAGAGGGGGAAATTCCTATCTGAGGGAAAGGGTTTCGCCTTGCACGAGCGCACCTCTCCCGGGGCTTTGATGCCCACCTGCCTGGTGGGGTCCTGACACACCTGCTGATGGCCTGTGGTGCTTGGAGAAATGGAAACCTCAGTGCTTTCACGTGGAGGAAGCTTACGATGTTCATGTCGGCAAATGGAGTTTTAAGGACGTCCAGGTTCCAACTGTAACTGAGCAATAGATTTACAATATATTTGGAAGCAAGGATACTGTAATTTTTGCTGCAGGGACTTTGCATAATAGCAAAAATACTTTTTATGACTCTTAGCTTTCAAAACACACTCAGGGAATTATGTTCTGCACTTCTCATCAACCTGCTGTAAGCTAATGGAGAAACACAGGCATCACAGAAGATGTGGAGCTGGAGTGAGGTCAAAGGCTTCAGAGCTAAGCAACTTGAAGTCCTGTCCCCTGATGGAAACGGGCACATCACCCTTGGAGGGCGTGCTCAGGAAAGGCTCTCTCACCATGGCCCCAGGTTAGAAGTCACAGTTAACTGCCCGCAATTGCTGAGACGAGGGAAGCATGTCCTGGAGTCTGGCAGCAATCGTTTTCCAAAGTGCTGCTCCTGGGTCACAGAGCTTGAGGCAGAGGCCACAGGCGGGTGGACAGAGGCTACCCAGGAGCCACTGTCCTTAGCTCTGGGCCCCACCGCGCTACTCTGCTGGGCTGGTGACCCCAACCCGTCCTCTGTACTGCATGGCAAACTGATCCTGTCCCCTTGCACCTCAAACAAACGAGACAGAAAAAGACAGAGACAGAAACACAGACAGAGAGACAGGTCTCAGGCAGGAAAGCAGAAAATATCAAAGGCACATCTGTCAGAAAAGAAGAAATTAGCAAGGATGGTTTCAAAGTATGATCTGCTGCTCCTATTGGGGGTAAAAACAGTTTCTGAAACATTTTGGGTGTATGCAAATCCTGGAAAAGAGTTTCTCGATTGGCACCTTAGCTTTCGGCCCCTCCGAGTGGGGAATCAGCAAGTCCCGCCTATGGACAGGTAAAGCTGCAGTATGGGGTCAGGGCGCGCAGGGCCCGCCTCATTCCTGTGCAGAGCCAGCTCCCTGGCCCGATGGTGCCAGCCTCCCTCGTCCTGGCCACAGAGAGCTGCTCCGGGCTTCCCAGTCACTCAACAGAAACGCAGGGGGAATTCCGAAGGGCTAGGAGTTGAGAAAGTGAATTGGAAGACTATTCTCGGAAGTCCAAACTCAGTCTGCTCCATCTCTTTCCCATGGTTCTGGTCCTGCTGGTGCCTCTGGACTAGCAAAGGTGAACATTTAGAGCTTTCAGTGATACGGACAGCCCGTGTAGACCGGTGCTGTCGGTTCGCCACCACTGCTGGGCTCTCCCGAACACCTGTGTTAACCGCTACAAACAAAAACCAGACAGGAAATGGGTCGCCCACATTTTCAAGGCAAAGGAAAAGCAGGAGCCGAAGGATTTCCAGTACAACTGAGACTCTGACACAGTTTGACCTTCCTGCCTTTGCAATATGAAATGTCCATTTCATATACAATTTCCACGACACTTTGCAGGTGTTAAATTAGGAGCAGGAGCAGACTAGAAACTAGGGGACAATCTAATGTAACAGTTACAGGGTTCAAACAGAGTGTTTCCTTTAAAAAAAAAAATCATCTGGCTGTCTGCAAAATTTCATGCAAATCAACCTTAGCACACTATGTGTTTTGGCTCTTCCATAAAGAGTCTGACTATGTTATTTCTACAGTCTGGCTGTAAATTTCTCCATAAACTGGGCACTTATTACATTTTTTAATACATGGAATGATGCGGTCTATGCAAGAGTCCAGAAGAAACACTCTAGGTAGAGAAACCCAGCCTTTCATCTAGCTCCAGAGCACTCCTAACATCTGTGCTTCGCGTCGCGAAGACGCTAGAAGGCGCTCTCCTTGGTTCTTTCCAGGCCGTGTTACTCTCCCAGGTCTGGGTTATCTTTGGCCGCATTCTGCAGAGTGGCACGCTGTCAAGTGAGGCGAGCACTTGGCAAGAAGTCTGGGTACTCTGGGCTGGAGTGGGAGCTTAGGTTGCTAACCTTGTAACTCTCCTGCTTTTTTGAGCTGGAGCTCGGCTCTGCCCTGCAATTTCCTGCTTCTCCTCAGTGAGATGAGGCAGCCTTGTGTTGGTGGTGAGAGAAAAGTGAAGTGTGAGGCTGGGAGGTTTTCAGATGGTTAAGAAAACCCCCAGTCAGGAAAGTACAGGGAAGCCCAATACTTGGTGTCACTGAGTAAAAGCTGAGGAACGCGGAGGACTCTTAAACTGGAGTCAGAAGGACTGCGGGTGCTTGGCAGGCTTCCTTGGAAGGCCTCCTCTGAGAAGGCTTCTGAGGGCAGCACCTCCCCCGGACCACCCATCCGTCTCCCAGCACAGCATGGCTCGGTCCCACCTCCTCTCCGAGAGCTTATGTTACTGGAGTTTTTGCTATCCTGTTGACTTGTGGCTAAGAGAGATCAGAGATGCGTTACTCGGATTTAGTATCCACAAACTCATTTCTTTCCCACATTCCAGGAAGATTTCTTCCCTGCAAAAAAAGGATAGGAAAGCAAGTTCCACTGTTTTTATTCAAACATAATCCTTAATATCCTTTCTGCCCCCCCAAAGGACAGTGGCTTTTAAAAGGAAAATATCAGTTAAGACCTACCATGTCACTAAAGAGACCTTTGAAAATTCATTTGGCTTCCTGGCAGGACCACACTCAGAGTGGAGATCACAATCTGTCCCATTCTTTAAAATCTCCGAAGTGTTTTTTGAAACGGTTAATAATAATAAACGAGATAAGGGAATCCAGGTGGGGCACAGTCACTCGGGCACCAACTGCAATTCCTTTAGCAAGGTGTCGCCAATTTGCAGAAGTAAGCCGACCATGTTTTAGAAATCGTGTGCTAAGAAGCGGAGTATTATGTCCCTGTTGGAACATGTGCTTCTGTTTACTCTGTCAGCGGGCTGGGCACCTGTGTTAGTTTTATGCCGCCGCATGCAGACCCTTTTGACAAGCAGACTCCTGGTGAGTTTCAGCTGTTGTTTCACCTGTGGGCGCACAAGAAAAAAGGAAAAACCACCACCCAGGACTTTGAATCTGAAGCACTAAAATGATCTGGGAAACAACACCACAATTACAACACTGCATTAATTCTGTTTATTAAATGCTCATTAAAAAAGAAAAGCATTGGTTCTTTCCAAGGACAATAATGTCAGTGACTAAAAAGGAGCGGACAGGGCCGGGGTGTACCCCGGCAGTAGATTGCTTGCCTGGCATGCGCAAGTGCTGGCTTCCATTCCCAGCATGAAATAAATAAGTTTAAAGAAAATCGGGAAGCGTATTTAACGGTGAACACAATGCTGGTTTGGCTGCTGTGAAAGCAAAACCAGAACTGGGTGTCTCTGTCAATTAGGGTTTACAGATAGGTGGTGGTGATTACGCATTATCCAGCAGGTATGCGCTGGGTCCTGCATGTACGTTACTGCACTGAATAATTACAGTAACTCCAAGAGTGTTCTTGGTTGGCATTCTCTTTATCTAGACAAGAAATGGAAACTTTAAAAGGTGAAATAACTTGCAAAAGTCCTGCCAGACAATAAACTAGGCAGGTCCTAGAGCCTGCGCCTGGACCGGTGAGTTCTGGCTCACAAAGCAGGGAGCCCCAAATACTGCATGTGCAAACCTTTCTTTTAATTAAGTTTTTTTAAAAATTACATCTTATTGGCATATAATAACTGAATATATTTATGAGGTGCATTGTTAAGTTTCGGTGTATGTTCACTTTGTGGAGTGATCGAAGCAGGGCATGCACCTGGCCTTCCGCCTTGCACACTCACCATTGCTTTAGGGTGAAGGTATTTGAAACCTTTCTGTAGCTCCTCAGGAATGTGCAATGCGTGATGGACTCTCCTCACCCCGCAGTGTCTCGGGTCACCAGGGAGCCATCCTCCCGTCCGCCCGACTGCAAGCCCCAAGTCCGTGGGCGCCAACCAGCTCCTCCACTCTGGCTCCCTCCCTCCCTGCCCTCCAGCAACTCTTCTCCTCTGCACTTCTCTGAGGCCACCTTTATCCCATCCCAGCCCCACAGGAGATTGTACCATGTCTCTCAGTGCCTGGATTACCTCAGCGAACACGACACCCTCCAGGGCCATCCATGTGGTCACCAATGACAGACTCCATCTTGTTTATGGCCTAATAGTATTCCATTGCATGTAGGCACCACATTTTCTTCAGCGATACTTCTGACAGAACATGGAAGAACTTGAAATTTTTTTCTAGTAGTTACGTATTTATCTCGATATGCATTAGCGTGAAGAACTAGTCATTCATCTGCTCCCTCCACCCACTGTCTGTCTCCTGCAGATTGCTGCAGGGGCTTTCCAAGCTTCCAGAACTGCTGCTGTCAGGCTGCTGCTCCATGTACCCCCGCTGGAAATGCTGCCTGGCTTCTGCTGACTCTCAGGGGAGACACCAGCTCCTTCCTAGAGCCCGCGAGGTCCTAGTGCGCTCGGCCCGGACTGAGTCTGGTTGCCTGCCCAGGTCTTCCTGCCTCTGCCTTCCCCCCACTGTGCCAGCTGCGTGCTGCTTCTTGCAACTGGGTGTGTTTGCAAAGACCCCCAAATTCTCACCTGCAGAGGGCCCTTAGATTCCACCTCTCCTGTCCTTTCCTCTGGGGGCAGCGCCCAGTTGACATCATACTTGTGGAACATGATATGTTTACTTGTTAGGTGACTTTCTTTTCCACTGAAATGAAACTTCCAAGAGGTAAACTTTGTCCATCTTATTCAGAGCTGTATTTCCAGCTCCCAAAATATGCCACCAAGTATACGCTCAATGAACACTGGTTAAATGAATCAGTGACTCTGACTGATGAGTTTATTGCTTGGAATGAAGATAAAAACATGTTTGTGAGGAATTCAAAGAACACCGTAAAGAAATGAAAGTAGAGATGGAATAATGACGGTGACAGAAATCGAGGAAGGGGAGAGAGAACAAAGAGCCCTTCAGGGTATTCTCTTCTTACACGTGATTTGCTGTAAACAAGGTTATAAAGATTTCTGTACACTTTATGAGCGATCTTCACACACGGAATTAGCCCCCCGCATTGAAGACGTGGACCAGCCGGGAGGGTCTGGGAGATTTCCTGGTGGTGGCATGCTCCCACAATCAGACAGCTGAGGCAGGAGGATCACTGGGAGTCTGAGGCCAGGCGGGGCTAAAGCAGTGAGTTCAAGGCCGCACTGGAATACATAGACCCTGTCTCAAGAAAAAACAGAGGAAGAAAAGCGTACTAGCAATTCAGGCCCCTACCCCTGAGCTCCGCCCAGGCCTGACCATTCAATTCTGATGCTGGCTATTTACATGAAGATTTTATCTTGGGCAAGTAAAGAAAGGATAAGCTTAACATCAAACCCTCTGATTCTCTGGGGCATCCTGAGCTAGCTGAGGGCCGCCCGCCCATCCATCGGCAGCAGGCGTGGGGCTGGGGTGCCCTGCCAATCGTGGGGTGCTGCCGTCGCTCAGTGCCCCCCCCGCCCCTGTCATCACTGCCTCAGCCCCTGTCACTCAGATTCAGTAGCCTTTCATCGTTCCTGCAGGGAACATGTACCACTCCAAACACCTATAATCCAATCTCTCATCGGGCAAAAGGAGCAGAACTTGAAGACTCAAGTGTCGCAAGCAGGGAGAGGAGAGGGGTGCGGGGAGGAAGCCGTTGAGTTGTCCTTGGGCTAGTGGGCAGGCACGGCAGAGCGATCAGAAATGGGTGTTTCTATAACGTTTGTTTGATTTGAAAAGTGGGCAGAGGCAGCAGAACCCTTCTGCACAGGCCCGCCCTGTCTGCCGTTGCGAGTCAGCAGCCAGCCAGGCAGGGAAGCCCAGGGCTGCTGGGGCGCTGACACCGAGACCGGAAGCAGCCAGGACACTCGACTCGTCCTCGGAGGTTTTACACACAAAGTTTCCGCCAGGATTATGCAAAATAGGTGAATTCAGGTGGCCTCCATCCGTCGTCCATCCAAGTCTCCTTAGTGCTTACAGACACATGCCAAGTGCTCTTCTGGGGCTGGATGCGAATGCACAGAGGGAACAAAAGGACATGATTCCTGCACCTGCAGGGCTTGCATTCCAGTGGGGGACAGATAAAATCATTTTTGTGAGTACAGTATAGTAAGTTAGGTATGTAAAACGCTATGGACAGATAAAGCAGGAATGGGCGGAAGAGAATACTGGGAAGGGCATCCAAGGTTACACGGGGGCAACGAAGACACACAGGCAGGAGGAGCTAAGGGAATGTGCCATGCGGGTACCGGCTGAGACTGTTCCAGGCGGAAAGAAATGGTGGGTGCAGAGATCGTGGGGCAGGGACACACCTCATGTGTTCCTGGAGTAACCAAGAGGCTGGCATAATGGGATAGGAATTCTTTAAGCACATGATTTTGGAGGAGACAGTTTTTGTTTTCTGGGTTTTGTTTTTCTATACTGGGGACAAAACCTAGGGCCTTTTGCATGTCAGGCAAGTGCTCTACCACTAAGCTGCATCCTCACCCCACAGGGAAGTGGTGTTTACTCTCAGCTTGGGTTCACACTCTGGGATATTAGGTCTAAAGGCTACAAATCATGTTGTAAATGAATGTAGTTACAATTGCAAATTGCAACATCTCTTTTGATTTCCTCACACATCAAAACAGAAATAATTAATTTTAATTTCTCAATGGCTGGTTTTTCTGGAACAAGTTTATGGGTTGTCAGAAGCAATTCTTTACTGACAAAACACCCTTGGAGTGTAATATAAACTGAAACCAAGTCTTAAAAAGCACACCACAAGGTTTTAGACGTTTGAATGAATGTCAATCTCTTCAAGGTTGTTATTGGGGAAGATGAACATATATTTTGGTAAAGGGCTGCAGCTCAAAATATTTTACATTTTCTATTTTGGAATTGTTTTCAAAGATAGAAAAATTAAGACTTTTTGGTCATTCCTTGCCTTGTGTCTATGAATTTGATTTTTGGATGCTTGCAAGTCACACTGAGCTGATTCTGATGATTTCGGGTCATCTGTTGGAAAGTGACGGCAAAATGGGTGTGGTGACAGGGGTGAGCCTGAGCCAGATTCTGCATTTTTTTGATTTTTTTTCCCAAATGATGACGAGGCAGAGAAGGAGGATGATTGTGAAAATGACATTAAAGCACGTCCTCTGCAATGGCATTAGATGTACAGAAATTTTAACATGTTAGCTGTGCTTTTTGCGGGTGAAAAAAGATTATTTTCTAAATTGAAATTGCCCTTGCTCTTTCGACATGGGTTTGACTCCAGCAGTTATTTTATATAGCACTAAGACAAATTCAGGGAAAGAATGTATGTATAATGTAGAGCGTAAACTGGATCCCCGCGTACCCAGCACCCCACTTAACAGTAAGCCGGCCAAGCTAGCCGTGTCGTCTCTTTGAGTTTCTTTGAGCTCACTGTCCCTCCTGCCTGGGAGGAGCCCCCGCTCCAGCTGGGTGACCCTGTTCTCTCATCTTACCCTCCGGCCCCTCCAGCAGGTCCAGGGCGGACTCCGCTCTCCCCGTGGCGGCCCCTTGGGGTGCAGGCCCTGGGCAGCCGGGACTGAGCTGAGCCCCTCAGGCTGCCTGGGCTCCAGGGCCGCTTCCTTCTGTGGATAAGAGCGCTCTAGTCCTGGATTCTGAGGGATTCTGGTGCTTTCTGCAAGCCAGATCACGCGACACAAGATTCCCTCCTTCTCTCCCTCCGTACTGCCCGCCGGGATGCACTAACAGTGGTTTTTGAACACTGAGTTTAGGGTGTCCTGTATTAGATTTTCAACTCACACACTTTAGGAATAATAACCAGTTCTGAAAAGAAACTCTTGCAATAGCTTTGGCCTCGTGCCCTGCGTGCACTTTCTTAGACTACTTGACTCAATCATTTCGTGACAAGGGGAGAAAACCAACCAGGGCACTGACTCGGCTGAGCGTTCTTGTTCTGTAACAAGGAAAAGCAAGAGGTTTGTTTGTTTGTTTTTTATGCTAGAATGTGGCAAGGGGAATGAGAGTAAGAAGAGTTTAAGTGGTACCATAGCCAAATAATTTTTAAAGTAACATGTCTCTCTCCAGGGCCTTATGCATATACCAGCAAGCACCCTACTTCTGAGCTACATCGTCGGCTGGGAAGACACACGTTTGCAATATGAAGAGTGAGAAAAGTGAGTCTGCTCACACCAACTATAAACATCTCCGTTTACAGTTCTGGCAGAGTGTGCTAATTACTGCATTCGGTTCAGATCCATTTGATAAGCTGTAGGAGAGACAAGCTAAGTTCTTCATTAAAATTCTAATTAGCAAAAAGGAAAATGACCGGATGAAATCCGCCTCCTCCTCAGCAGGCAGAAAGCAGCTTAGAAGAGCATGGGGATTAGGACTAGGACCCGGTCCAGGAGCATGAGGGAGCAGGGGGGGCGCTTGGTTTCTTTAGCACAGAGATTTGGGCCTTGGCTTCCACTCACTCGTTCTGTCAAAACAGAAGTGGACGGCTGCTGTTCCTTGTTTGATTTTGAGTGAACTCCTCTATGTCCTGAACATTTTCCACGACCATTTTTCCCTTTTCACTGAACTGAAAGCCGGCCTTGCCTGGGAGAAAGCTGGGCCTCCCAGAAGGCTGAGAGCAAGACTGTGTCCCCGCTGCCCCGCGAGGGAGTCGCCGTCCTCCAGCAGGAGATCGAGTTCTGCTTCACGCAGGTGGAAATCTCCCACCTTTCCACAACAAGATTGGTTCATCCATTCTTTACTTTTTAAAGTAAAGGCAAAAGGATGTGTGCAGCATAGGTGGAGACTGACGCGTAACGGAAGGCTGGAGACTTCTACCAAAGCCAAAGCCATTCCCGCCACGGTGTCTCCCCACGTGTGGCACATAGGTGGGTGCTCTCTCCATTTTTATCCTTATCATTTTCTTACCTTAGAAATAATACTCTCTTTTTGTCTACATTTCTAAGCAATATATTGTTTAATGTTATTGACCTTGATAATTATATCTCATAATTTCAAGTGGTCTGGGATTTTCTATTTACATTTCTCATTGCATTTCTTTGAGTCCTCCATGATGAATATAATCCATTCATTTTTGACCATTGTACACAGTCCATTGTGTAAACAGAAAAAGCACCGCATCTATTTTCCTGTCCTCGAGTATTGGTGTGGATTCCAGGTTTTTGCTCTTATGAATGATGATGCAATTGTGATCTTTTTAGTACATGTCTCGTGGTATGCATGTGTGTGAGTTTATCTAGGGTGTGCAGCTGTAAGGGGTCGTTGGGTAAATGCTGAACTTTGTAAGCTAATGCCAGCTTTTTTTTTTTTTTTCAAACGATTGTGTCATTTTTCACATCCGCTGGCAATCTGTAAGAATCTCCACTGGTCCACGTCTCTCCAACAATTCACATGGTCAGATGTCTTAATTCTTGCCAGACTTTGCCCTTGTAGTCCTCATGCACATTGCCAGCATTTCTGAGGCTGAGGGTACTGTTCTGTGTTCTCTGTTCTGTGAAGTGCCTGTTTTAAGCTTTTATATATTTTCCTCTGTTTTTAATCTTGTGTGATTTTTAGAATTTCTTCATATATTCTGGATAGGAATTATGGGTCAGTTATATGTGTTATAAATAATTTCTCCTATGTTACTGACATATATTCTCTTTTAAAGAATGACATTGGGTTAACAGAAATATTTCATTTTTAGTATATATTATGGGTTATAGTTATGGTTCTAATTTTTTTAGAGAATTATTTTACACATTTATGTCTTCAATCCACCTGAAATTGATTTTGAATATGATGTGAGGCAGGGATGGATCAAGTTTCATTTTCCTCTTTACTGATAACTTGTTGCCCTACCACAGCCTATTGATTTGCTTCTAATCTCCCCCTTGACTGATCTGCAGTGTGAGCTTCAATGACTGGACGTCTACAGATGTTCAGATCTCTCCCAGCTTCTCTTCTCTGTCATTATTTTAAATTAACCTTTATATCTCTGAACCAACACTACATTTTCTTAATGTTGCTAGCTTTATGTTTACTTTTGGCACCTGGCGGGTCAGGTTCCTCGCTTTCTTTCTTTTCTTCTTCAGGAGTATCTTATCTATCTTTAGTTTTTTTGCTGTACAAACTTAAGAATTAGCATGTAAAATTCCACATTGAGATTTTGGCTGGAATTGCTCAGACTCTATACAGCAAACCATGAAATTATTCAATTCTGTCTTTAATTTTCCATTTACTTGTTTACTTAACAAACATCCATTGCTACTCTGGTAAGCCCTCAGAGTAAGGCAGCCAAGCGACTTGCCCTCCAAAGCAGCAGCTGTGGTTTAGTAGGAGGAGGGCACCCAGTCATGGCCACCGTACAGCAACATGGCAGCCTTTGTGGAGCTATCATGTGTCAGACGCCTCTCCAAGCACTATTGACCAATTTAATCCACAGAAAATCCATCTGAACAGATATCATTGTATTTTACAAATGAAGACATCGAGGCCCATAAGTAGAAACAGCCCAAATATCCACAGATAGAAAAACAGATTAATAGACTTTGAAAAATATTGACACAATGAAATACACTATATAATAGTCGGAAATGATGAAATATATACAATCACATGGAAGAGTCACAGAAACGTAATGACTTGTGTAGTCAACAAATGAGAATTTGTTAGGTACATAATATAGTACAGTTTTTAACAAGGATTAGATGGTTGATTAGATGTTGGAAGGAAGTGAATTGGAGAAAACTGGCTACTCCAGGGAACAGCGCTAAGCCAATCATTAACCCTTGATGAAAACTAGATTAGCTGTCAGTTTTTGTGAATAAAGCTTTATTGGAAACCAGCAATGGCTGTTCATTTATGCATTGCCTATGGCTGCTTTTGTATTATAACAAGCTGCATTGAGTACCTGGGACAGAACATCTGGCTTGCAGAGCCTAAAATATGTACTATGTGACTACAGAGAAAGTCTCCCAACTCCTGAATCTCATTTGGGTAACTGGATGACCAAAATTCACTGAGTTTGGAAATCCACAAGGTGCATAGTTTACCTTGGCTCTGGTTGAATCAGAAGTGATGTGAATCCATAAAAATACTTGGCTTTGATTTTTGAATGAGTGTGTAAAGCCTGTGCCTTAGGCATTGATCAAATTCTTATACTTGGGTAGACCATTTGAGTTCAGTTCCAGAATTTATTCTGACTTTAACATTTTTATTTGGGGAATCTGGGATTTCCTCTTCCTTAGTTTTGAGATCAGCTGGGTGTATATTTTAAAATTACCAAACACTGCATTTCTTTGGTTTTAATTTGGAGGATATTTCATTTGCCCGTCATAGTGATTAGATGTTCTCAGAACTCCTTATGTGTATTTATTCTTATGTATAATTTCCCCATACATATAGTTCTCATATGTATTTCTTATATATAGTCAGTAAAATTCAATAAACATCTCAATGGAGTACCTATAATAATGTAGTAAAGGCAAGTAGTTTTGGTGGTCTTGTTGAAACAAAATCTAAGTTTAATGGCCTAGCAGAACAAGCTGTTAGCGTGATTCTCTTATTATTCTGGTGTAATATGAGTTCTGTCCACAATAATATCAAAAGAAACTGTGTATGAGTCAAGATTAAAATTTCTGCTGGTAGAAGTCTAAATTTGTACAGGCACTGTCGTAGTTATTTTCTTGTTGCTTGGACAAGACACCTAACACCCACAAGCTAAAGGAGGAAAGGTTTATTTTGGCTCACAGTTTGTAGCGGTTTCAGTCCATGATCAGCTGGCTCCAAGGCGGAGTGGCCTGGCAGAGGGGTATTATGGAGGAGAAACAGTCCATGGCAGGGCAGCAGGAAGTAGCAGACTTCCTTCTGCACTCCCTTTTTATTCCATAAAGGCTGCAACCCTGTTGTTTGGTGCCACGCACACCCAGGGTGGGTCTTCCGTCTTCACGTAATCCATCACCAACACCCAGAACTGCCCTGAACCAAACAGTGGACCAACAAAGTATCATATGCTCATAATCCAGTATCACACACTGATGATCCAGTTACTCCCCAAAGCTCCACCTAGGAGCACATTTGGCTTTGGTGGGGACACCTGGATATACGACATAACCATCACTTTGAAAGATTGTTATAGTCTATCCTAAAGCTAAACATACATGTAACTACTCTTAGGCCAGATTCAAGAGAAATGAATGTTTATGGCACCAAAATATATCTACTAGAATGTTGACAGAAGTTTTATTCATATCCCAAAACTAGAATCAGTCTGAATATCCAAAATAGAAGAATGAATAAACAAACCATGGTATATTTACATAATGAAATAGTACACAGCAGTAAAAAAGAGAAAATTATTGACACATGTAACATCATGATGAATCCAAAAGTAATGATTTTGAACAAAAGAAGCTAAATACAAAAGTGATTGCCCGGTGCTGTTCGTATTTTCAGAACAGGCAAAGTTAATCTATGACAACAGAAGTCAGAATATGTTTATATGTGGGGTTCAGGGCAGTAGTAGGTGGGCACACACATAAAGTAAACTTCTCTGGGTGTTGAAATATCTTTGTCCTGGCCTTGGTGGTGATCACACAGTTGTTTGCACATGCAAACTTCATGGAGTACTGTGCATCTGGATTTGTGCACTTTAACCTGGGACTTTGGCTCAGGGGTAGAGCCCTTATCTAGATCTGTGCACTTTAGTTGAGTTATATCTAATTCAAATAGAAAAATCTAACTGTTTTGATTAAGGGCTTGGAGTATGTATGCTCTACTCAGGCAAGAGAAGAAAGGTCCCAGAGACGTTAGATATTGGACACAGAAATCTAACATCTATAATCTTTTATGACTACTGTAGGTTCTGGCTTTTAATCTTGGCCCAGAGAGGTTCCATTGCACCTCCTAATGAAAGTTGGCATGGAGATGACCAAAGACAGAATCGACTTTTTCTTAAATAAAATTTTGGATTTGATCTTATATTTGGGCAATTACTATTTGAAGTTTTGATGTTCTGTACACAGAAAATAGAACTCAACAGGGCAGGTGTTTACAGCTTAGCCACTCTAACTGTAGATGAGCCTGACTGGGTCTCTTGTGGACCCCAATTTCTCGAGGTGTTGGGTTTCTATGGACCTGCCAGAGTGAGCTAGCTGCAGAGATATTTCCATGAAGTTAAAGAGTTAACCTGGCTGACATTTTTCTTCATCTAAATGTAATTTAGGATTCAGCATAGTTAATATGGAGCTTTATTTCTTGTCATAATTCAACTTCTTAAGGTCATTCTCAGGTCATGACAGTCCAACTATGTCATGTGCACACTTTAGTTGTTTTTAAATGCATTTTATTACATGTTAAATTGTTGAAAATTTATTATCCACATATGGGCTAGGTGGCAATTATTCAGGACATTTAACTACTGAATCTACGTATCCAGCCCAGCTGCATTTCAATTTTTGATTTTTTTTTTTTTTTTTTTGGTGCTGGGGCTCGAACTCAGGGCCTCGTGCTTTTGAGGCAAACTCTCTAACCACTGAGCTAAATCCCCAGCCCCTGCATTTCAATTTTTAAAAATGAGCATGTGTTACTTTTTATTTTTTTTTTGAATTTTATATATTCAGTTTTACTCTTATTCTTACATTAGTGGGAGCTGACATCTGTAACTTACAGGCAAGCAAATACTTTTGCTTTCTACCTCCTAACTGAACAAAAATACATGTAATATATCATTTTCATTAGGCAAGACTTGCTTTTTATATTTCAATGACAATGTCATATAACCCCTCCTTGAACAAAATGACCAGGGTACTAATGAAATCATCTTTGGAGGAAGTGTTTGATAGGCATATCTTATTTAAATAAATTCTCCAACAAGAAATGGAGAATTCACTGCCTTTACTTTGAAGGCTTGGTAGTTATCTGTCAAATCTGTATGTGGAGCTCACCAACATTCCCTTATTGGAAATACCAGTATTTCCATATCATAGTTCTCAAAAGGACTTAAAAGTCTCAAAATTCTGTGTCTCCTTTGGCTTGCTTCTCTCTTGATTCCACCCAGGCTTTATTAATGGTTTGCTTCATATCGTCATCCCCATCTTCATAAATTTTCCTTAGAACATTCATCGATCCCTCACTAGGATCTGTTTCAGCATCATGGGATGGCTTTTCTTTTTCTTCGCACTCTTTTCAACCTGAGTCAAGTACTCCCACCGAGTGTTTTCTGCTTTCTTTCTACATAAGATAAGAACTCTATCAGTCTTGACTTTTTTGAACTGCCTTCCACAGAGATGGTTTCAAGAGATGGTTCACAGCCATAGAGTAACTCTTCCCATTCAGGTTCTTTACCAAAAGATTGAACGACCTCTCTGTGAAATGCACCTGCACATTCTCAGCAGGAACTTGATGAACTCCAGTTAAGGTAATGTAGATTTTCACAAACTTATCTGACCGATCTCATCCATAATTACTGATTTTCACTGTATATCTGTTGTGATGGGAGCAACTACAGCAGCTGGCTTTTCATTGTCAAGAAGTTCTGGTTTCTTTTGTGATTTTTGTTGCACGCTATTCTTTATTTCGGTCTCAATCTTGGATTTTTCATCTGTCAGGGCATCATGGACTCTCTTCCTTGTGGCCTTTTCCAGCAACACCTTTATCTCTTCTAGATCATTCTGTAACTCCTCCAAAGCTGAAGCCGTGGCCAAGCCGGGTCGGACCGAAGGCCCACGCTGCAGGCGTGCATGCAAGGGACAGGGACCGCCGGACTTAGCACGCTCCCCATGAGCCTGCAGCCCACCAGTGCGAGCTGCAGGCCGGCAGCTGCCTACACTCGACCTGCACGAGATCGTGGCCCCGTATGTTACTTTTTAATTAGAAAGTCAGATTTATTTTTCCTTGTCTTGTTATATAGTCCAGGTGGGCCTTGAACTTACCGTCCTCCTGCCTCCTTTCTGAAATCCATGCCCATGTATCTACTGGAGATCCTGCCGCATTTCACAAGAGACTCTGGTTTATCACATCTCAGGGCGAACTCCTTATTTTCTTCTTCGCATTTAAAACCAGCACTCTCATGAAGACAGTGACCCAGCCACAAGGCTGCCCTGCTTGTCCCTCCACATTCTAACAAATGAGGAGGCCTGCGTGTAGTAGCTTTTTACAGTTACTCCTGTCTGTCTCACCTCCTCGTTCTTGTATTACCACCTTACATAAAATCATGGGAGGACTTTCTAAAAGACAAAGCTGCTCATACCCCACCCTGGCAGAGACGCCGCTGCCTGCTGGATTAAGTTCAAACCTGCTCCTCCACCAGCGGCCTTCAGCACCTCACTCCTGCCGTCTACCAGGATCGTTGCTTGCGAACTCTCCCCGGGGAGGACTGGTGCTTCAGATGCGCCAGTCTCTTCTGAGCCCTCTGTGCCCGCCATGGCAATTTAAGCCCTTGGGCGTGTTATTCTCGTGAATGTTCTTTGCTTCCACCTGCCACCACTCACCTACGCGGCTGGCAAAAAGGAAAGTCATCTCCTGCCCTGCTCCATTTAACCTACTCATTTTTCACCACCCGTGACTTTAGCATCTGTATCTGCAGAAGCTCTGGTTGTCCCTGGGAACCTAATCCGAGACTGCCGGGCGTGCCTGAAGCCACAGGTACCGCTGGACCCTGTGTACTGTTTTTCTTTATGCACACATATGTATAATAAAGTTTAATTTATACATGAGGCTCAGTAAGGCATTAACAAAAATAGCTAATAAAAAATAAAATAATCTTAGAAATACAGAGAGATAAAATTGCCAGTGTTACCACTCTTACACTTTGGGACATTATTAAGTAAAATGAACACACTCACTGTAATACCCTGATAGGTGGTCTGATAGCCAGACAGCTACGTCCTGGGAGACCAGCAGGCGGGAACATGATTCACACCCTGGGTACACAGAGCAGGAGGGTGTGCATTTTCATCACGCTATTCACAAGGACATGCTATTTAAAACCTATTTAGAACTTTATTTCTGGATTTTCCATTTATTATTTTTGGATTGCAATCACGGGAATGTGAAACCATGGATAGTGGGGGGTGATTGTCCTTGTATTCATATGATTTCCCCCAATTCGAATGTCCTGGTCAATAAGTTCTCTACCTTTCCAGGCCTACCATATTCAAGGTTATTTCAATAAATAGTAGAGGTGATTTTGATGGAAAATCTGCTCTGGAGCTATTGGATTTGGGTTTCCCCTCTACCTAGAGCCATCCTGAAATAGGAATAGCGTGTGGCTAAGGCTGGCTGGGAAGGGAACGTGACCTGGGGGAATGGCCTGCACCTGACATCACCCTGAGGCGTGATTTTCAAGCACGAGCCCTCACCTGGACTGCAGGAAGTTCTCGTGAGTTTCCACGAGAACTCCTTTTGATAAATAGTAGCAACACCTGAAGCAAGGGCGCCTTTCTTTTCTACAGCGCCACCGGGAGGGAGCTCTCTCTTTCCCCTTCCATGGAAGATGGTGGCTGCATATTGTTATGCTTAATTTTCTTTTTTTTTCTTTTTTCTATACTTTTAAATAAAACTTTGGAACTACTTTTTGTCCCCTTCATTCAATTCTTTGCTTGAGGAGGGAAAGAAACCAGGAATATCGGAACCCACCTGATAATAATCCTAGTACACTGCAGCTGGGTAGTGCAAATGAATAAGCACGAGACCTTTCGGTTACGTTTTGTTACACCACGGCTGCATGAGAATACACTTTCAAGTAACCAAAGTAAACAGGAAGCTGAGAAACCGACCATCTGGGGTCAGTCTTTGTAACCATTCTGGATATTTAAGGTGAAAGAAAGCCTCCAACCTGGGATTGGGCTAAGAGCCCTGGCTTGTCAAGTGCTGCTTTGTTGTGTAGACACAGCTGGTGTTAGACATTTGCATTGGGTTATATTTGCTTGACTCTTCTTATGGTCTGTGTCTGGATGTCCCCCCAAAGCCTCATGTGATCCAGAGTGTGTGATTACACTGCTGATTGGTTTGGCATATTTCTGCTAGGATCAAGGGTGTCTGATAATAGGATTAAGGGTGCTGGGATTAAGGGTGGGAATGCTACCCACTCTAAATCAGGTAGCCTGGACAAGATATAAGGGACAGAAAGACACTCCTCTAGGCCTTGCTTTTTCCGCTTGCTTACCTGGCGGCCTTCTCCCTGTCTGCCTGCCACCCTGCCTCAGACCCAGCTGACTGTGGGCTGAAACTTCTGCAAACTGTGAGCCAAATAAACCTTTCTTCCCCTAATTTTGGGTGTCAAGTATTTTGTCTCAGCAACCAGAGAATAGTAACTAAGACAAGTCTGACGTCTAAGTCTATTTTTTGACAAGGAAACCTAAAAGAACAAAATGTCTGCCTTGAAGACTCTTTGCGGGACACTCAGGGCTATGCCAACCTCTTTTATCCAAGGACATGAAAATCTCGCCTTTAAATGAATGAAGTGTTCTCAGCACTCGGGAGTGCCGGCTTTCTGTGGTTCCTCATTACATCATGGAAATGGGATGAGAAGAAGCTGGGTGCGCTGAGGGACAGGCAGTAGATAGCTCTACTCAGTCCCTTCCTGCGGGCTCCTCACAGCTACTCTGAGGACCTCTCAACAATGTAACAGGTAAAGTTAAGGGACTCTTAAAACGAAACACTCTTTATAGATTAAAAAACCCCAAGAAAACTAGTATGACTATTTAGAAATTAATGTCTTTTTTGTGGTATCTTCGAGTCTTAAAAAATTTATTATTCCAAGTATCGTTTGTGTAATGTTATATAGTAAATGGCCATATTAGTACATCTATTTAAATGTTTTGCCTTTTGCTATCACAATAATTTGAAATGAACCGTGCAGCTGGCTCGTCGTTGTAGAAAGAGTTAGTTCATGGCTAAATCGAGACCGGCTGTGGCAGCCCCGGCCTGCTGTGGATTTACTTTGAACTTTGGACAATAAGTGACGAAGCCTCACGTCCAAGTGTGTTCTGAGGGCGTCGCACCCAGAGAGCCCCCCGGGACAGAGGAGAAGGAAAAGCTCGCACCGCCCAGTTTCTTGTTTGTTTGTTTGAATGTCACACACGAGCTTCCTGCCAGATGTTCACATCCATCTCGCCTGAACAAAAATCGTTCTTTTCAGGAATGTCAATATCGTTCAACAGCAAAAGCAATATAATTACAGTATTCACTAAATGTTTAACAAGACACAGACATTTCCAACTAAGGAGGACTTACCAGAGTGTACCTTTTCGCAATTTAGTAGTTAAATTAGCTAAAGGAAAATCCTTTTTTTTTTTTTTAACATCTGGTGAACAGTCTCCCATTTCTAAAGTTTTGGAATGAAAAGCCACTGCTCAGATTCATTGCTATGAGCAATTTGCTAGTTGTTTACCTTAATGCCAATCTCGTCCCTACCAGACAAATATATTTCAAATGTGTTTTCCGTATTAAAAGAAAACCCAGATTTCTGGGCATGAAGTTAATGCCCCTAGTTCCCCCAGCTGTCATAAGATGTCATCATTCTCTTGGCACAGGAGAATCAAGCACACTGTACAGAGAGATGGTCTAATGGCTGTCACTCCGCTTCACTGTGCTACACTATCCAGACAGGTGCCACACTGGGAGAAGGCAGGGCGCAGGCTGCAGCAGGATTAGTTACTTCACCTCGTCTGGGACTTGCCGTGTGCTCTCCTCTGTATGGGTGCAGCACGAGAGATTAGTCTGAATGATTCTACAGGCAGGTTGAAAAAATCCATCAATCCACGGGCGTCCCCGGCCCTTCCCCAGCCTGGTAAGAGTGAGGTCAACAGACTGAAATACTTACGTTGCTCTGTATTGTAATCTGCTTGCCAAAGCCCCCTCCTTTTAATTTTTTTTACAAAGGGGTTTATGGCTGAGTTAATTTGCATGCCTGGTCTACCCAGACGATATTGGGCTACATTTTGCTTTGAAATGCATGACGCCAGTCACTGACATACATTAGAGGTCAAAACTTGGAGCTTCATGGGAACAACACCTTGCACTGATTAGGTATTTTTCTTTTAAGAAACACAAAATGTGCTGCGTTCACAATACGGGTCCGCGTAGAAACCCCTTGAATTTTCAAGGAAAAGCTGCAGCTTTAGTTTATGGGTGAAACAATAAAGATTAAGGACATCACACAAGCAGAAAAGTCGGTCCATCCTGGGAGACAGAGCTTTTTAGTTGGTAGAAATTTGAGCTATGTCAAAGGACTGCTTTACGGTCTCTTTCGCCGTTTGCTATGAGATGTTAGACTATTTCTCCATTTTGTCAGTGTCTCTGTCTTTCTGTCTGCAGGTGGGGTAAAGTTGCATGCATTTTTGGGTCTGCAGAACTGCAGATTCAGAGCAGCCGTGAATAGTTATATGAAGACCCTTTAGAAACAAGTACAGCTGGATGTGGCTGAGCGTGCAGTCTTTGCTTAGAAGCAGAAGGAGACTTCTTTATCTGCGGGTGCAACTGATAGCTGCGTGTCCTGGGAGAGAGGCCCCAAGGACACCTGGGAAGCAAGAGTAGATGGCCCTGCAAGGCTCCTGGAGGGGCTCTGTGCTGCTGAGGGGGCTTTGTTTGCTTCAGTGATTTGGTGCGTTCTGCTTGCTGGTATCTAGGTGAGATTCTTGCATCTACGGTCATTAAGGAGAATAGCCTGTAGTTTTCTTTTTCTGCGAAGTCCTTGTCTGGTTTGGAATCAGGGTAGTGCTAGCTTCCACCAGTGAGCATGGGAGTCCTCCTTCCCTTTCCACTGCATTAAAGGTTTTGAGGAGTGCTGGCGTTAGATTGTCCCTGAAGTGCCGGTAGAATTCTGTGGTGAATCCACTGGGTCCTGGGCTTTTCTTTGTTGGCTGAGTTTTTATTATTCTATTTTATTGCTTGTTATTATTCTAATCAGAATTTTTATATCTTCTGGTTCTGTTTTGATAATTCATATGTTGCATCTTCTTTTTGCATGTGAATGAATTCAATGTTTTTTTATTTTCTCCTATAATTTGAACACGATTGAGTGACCAGCTTTTATCTTCTTAAAGAGTGAGAGAAAATAGTTACACATGAAACAGCTGAGAATGTAGTTTCATGTAAAGACGCCAGTGTCTTATTATCCTAATTGTTGTCTGCACATTAGCTGTTGTTATTGTGACCATTCTTCTGTCAAAGGCAGGCTTGGGAGAAATATAGGAGAAATGCATCTTCTAAACACAGAGAATTACCCTGTTAAGTAAAGTAACCCTAAATCTTGATTTCTTTGGCTGGGGATTTTCAAAGCTGCAGGGTGATCTAAAGTGTAGTCTGGGTTGAGAACCACAGCCTTCAAAACATCCACATTTGGATTCTGTTTTAAGAATACAGGAGGAAATGAGAAAATATATGTAAGAAATTGACAACACTTTTGTAAAATATTTTCATCTGATGGTGATGGCTGAGGATGGGGATTTGAGTTTGGCAGGAAATATGGCAATTATAATGAGATCTGGAGGAAAAAGTATTGTATTTCCTGCACAAAACACGTAGGCAGGTCTTTGGCGCTTGCTTTTCCTGGTCTGGCCAATCGTCTTGTGTGTCTGCTGTGCAGTTTATTCTTACTGTTTGCTGTGGGCAGAAATCTCGTCACCCCCATTCCTGATCCTTTGGCAAACCATCCTTCAAAAATTTGTTAGCTCTTCTTGCCTCTTAATTTTTTTATATTCATTTTGCGATCAGTTTGCCAAATTCTATAACATCCTGTTAGAATCTTTATTATAATAGCTTTTAATTTATATTTTAAAGTAAGAATTGATATCTTTATGATTTCGAGTCTTTGCATCCATAAATATAGCTCAGCTTTTTATCTTTGAGATCTTCTTTCCCATTAGTGACATTTGGTAACCAGTGACAAGCAAGCTTCTGTAACTTTTGCTGGGTTTGTAGCCATCTCAGTTCTAGTTTTTATTGCTATAATATGCAGAAAATCCTTCTCCCTATAGATTCTCATGGATTTCCATAATCAATGAATTGTTCCTTTTTGGGTCTGGTGCCTGCTGTTTGTTTTGCCATATTGCGTGGTTGAGGCCTGCAACCCAGTGTTCAGCAGAAGTGTGACAGAGGCCATCTTCATCTTATTTCTCATATGAAGAGTCAGCTTTCTACATTTTCATTATATATATTTGCTCTACTTTTAATAACTCTCATCAAATTAAAAGATATCTATCATTAGTTTGGGATAATTTTATTTATAGCATATATGAATGTTCAACTCCAGTGAATATTTTTTCTGCATCTATTAAGATGACAATAAAACTTTTATTTTCTCTCTCTCTTTTTAAGACTGGTATTTAGTTTAGGCTGGTTTTAAGCTCACTGGGTAGTCCAGGCTGGCCTCAAACTCACGGCTGTCCTCCTGCCTCAGTCTCCCGAGTGCTGGGATTACAGGCGTGCCCCACCATGCCTAGAAACTTTCCTTTAATAAGGTAATATGGTGTATTAATAGTTTTCTTCCCCCTTTTTTGTGGTGCTGAAGACTGAACCCAGGGGGTGAGAATGCTAACTAAACATGTTCTCCATCACTGAGTTATATCCCCAGTCTGATAGATGTTCTTTTTCTCCTGGAGTAAAGTCTATCTGATTGCGATGAATTGGTTTTTGCTAGATACCACTCAGCTGTATTTATTCGGGATTTTTTCATCTCTGCATCGGTGAGGTGGATCTTTCAAGGTAGACAGCTGGCATCCTATTCTCAAGTGTGGGTTCTGGGCCTTGGAGTGCTGCCTAGTCTTGCCAAAGATGGACCTTGAATTTTGCTCTTGTTTCTTCTTTCTTTGAACAATTTCTGTGAATAGCTATTCTACTTGTCAATATCCTATAGTTTTTTCCTTTCTTTTTTTTTTAGTGTCATTTTTCTAGGTTTTGATATCAGTATTTCACTGAATAGTAAAAGCAGGGTAGGTGTTTTCTGTGTTCTCTGAGCATCAAAATAGAACAGCAGTCTGTGCTCGCTGACACGGTTTGCTGGTGAAATGGTCTGTGTCTGGTCCTGTCTGAAGAGGCTGCTTCTGAGGGACTCTCGGTTACTTAGATGGACCCTGTGGCTGGATGGCTAGCAGGCTTATAGCCTGCCTTCTGTCACGGGATCCTCCGTACTCTCACAGTATTATTCCCCCAAATTCCACAGTTTTATCCACAGTTTGATGATCAGTTCTAAAAAGTCATTGTTGCCTTGGAAACGCTAACATTTCCTAAAGTTCTAACAGGTTGTCCTATTAGTCATTTTCACCTTCGATGCTAATGAACTGCTGAGATACTGTCCTGATTCTTGGAATTCAAGTGTAAACAGGCAGGGTTAGGACAGGGAGCCGCAGTGAAAATTTGGGGTAGAAAGAGGGGCGGGGAAGGGGAGAGGGGAAGGTCAGGTTTGCTAACAACTGAAAAAGATGCAGCCATGAACTCATCAGTCGCTGACTTTGCTTATTTCCCAGTTTCACCCAGAATTGACCCTAATGCTATATGGCACGGATTTCTCAATGGAATAAGGCAAATATTTTTTTCGGGCATATTCTATTTCAGTCATTTTCCTTTTCCGAACTTTCCACCTCTGTTTCTAGTTTACAAAAGCCTCCATCATTCTGTGTTTCACGGTGACTAAGCGTTTTTCTCTATTGCTCTGTTTGATTTGAGGCAAACCATTAACTTTCCAGAACGTGGTGTTTTAAAGCCAAATCATTTTAATCCCCAATGAAATTTTATCCTCCCTTGGAAGATTTTTAAAACGAATATAATACCGAAGTTTTAAAGATGTGTTTCCTACTAAATAAAAAGAAGAGCATTGTTTTCATGTTATTGAATCACTTTTCCCACCAGGTTCTTCTTTTTCTAAACAAGATGCTTTGGCTTATTTGGAAGCAGCCTATGCTAACGTTCCCAGGGCAGGGGACAGTAATGTTCCCCAGGGGGATGTGGAGGTGGGTGGACCAGGAGCGGGGCCACACTGAGGCCCTGGTACACTGACTGTCACCTGCCCCGCTGACAGGGTTGGCCTGCTCACCATGGCAGCGACGGCCCTAGGACGCTGGCTGGCCGGGAAGCCGGGCCTCTTCCCTGACGGCAGGCTCTCACTTAGAGCAGAAACGGCCTTCCATGTCCTTGCCGGCAGTGGGCTGTTGCAGTGGGGTGCTGCCGTGGGGGTGCTATCACATTCTCGGGTACCCTCGGGTCCTCACTGCACTTTTCTCCCAGTGCCGTCTGTGAAGGGGCCCCACATGCTCCGAGCTGAGCTGAGGAGGGCCCTTGAGGACTGAGCTTGGGCTGCTGGTGCTTCTGTCAGGGACTCTCCCTCTGCCCTCCCTCCCTCCGTACAGCTCCTCCTTTTCCTCCTCTTCTCTTTTTTTTTCTTCAGTACTGGGGATTGCAACCAGGGCCTTTGCACTGAGCTACATCCCCAGGGCTATTTTTTATTTTGAGACAGAGTCTCGCTAAGGTGCACAGACTGGGCTCAAATTTGGGATCCTCCTGCCTCAGCCACCCAAGTGTCAGATGATAGCAACCCTAGTGTCAGGATTATAGGTGTGTGCCACTGCTCCAGGAATACAACTTTGTCTAAGTAGTTCTATCCATGTTGTTGAAATATTATAGTAAGAGTCTTTCATTGACCTAGGTGGTTTCCCTGAACAACTCTTGTTTTTTCTATATCTCTCCAATTAATCATCTATCATCTGTCTGTCATCTATTTACTGTTTATCTATTACCTAGCTATCAAGTATCATTTATCTACCCATCTTCTATCTATTTACCACTTATCTGTTATTTGCCTACTTGGCTCTTGTACTTCTATTTATTATTTACTTAGTATTTATCTGTCATCAAGTATTTATTATTCATCTGCCATCTGTTTACCATTTAATCTATTATCTGTCTTCAGTGACCAGTCCTCTATCAATATCTGTACCTGCTTATGATCTACCATCTATTTACCATTCATCATCTATCTGCCTGTAATTTACTACCATTCAGCTGTTTTCTATGATCTATCAATTATTATCTATGAACTTACGTATCATCTGTTTACTGTTTGTCATCTATCTGTGTTATCTAGGTTGCTATCATCTGTCATTAGCCTTTTTTTCGTGTATTTATCACTGATCTGTCATCTCTCTAACTCAGACCTTTTAAACAGGTTCTTTATTTGTTCTCTCGTCGCTCCATTTGAATGTAACATCTGACTGACACAGACATTGGTACCAGAAATCACAAACAGTCACCACCACTTGGGATGGAGGACTATGGCTGGGACAACACGGCCATGGCCTGGCTGCTTGGACGAAGGTGACACAGTATTGAGGACTTGCAAGGTCAGCTGGTGTTTCTGTTGGCACGGGAAAAGGTGTAGAGAGCAGAGGAAACAGTGACCATCGTGATTTGCACTCAGCACACAGTGAGGTGGAACTTGGGAGAGCACCTCACATCCTGGAGCTGCACAGTGGGTGTGGCTGGGATAGAAACAGCAGGAGCTTGCTGCACCTTTGCAAACTCCCAGCCCAAGTGAGTATTCGGCCTGTAGCTCCTACTCTGAGGGTGAGGCCTGGTGAGGAAAAGGCGAGAGACTGCGCCATGGTGAGGCCATCTAGACCCACATCCAGCCCTCCAAATACTCTAGATCTCTTGCCGCCAGGCAGCCCCTTCTCCGTGCCTACGCCTTTGGTAAATGCATCCAGGGAATTTGCTCATGAAAGGATGCTGAGTGTCCTCAGCTGTACGTTCCTGCCAACCCTAATTGCCTCCAGGCCCATAATAAGGATCAGATTCAACAGAGCCCAGATGGGGAGCACAAGACCTGTTTTTGGAGGAGACGGCCTCTCCAGCAGAAGAATGACAAGATCTCACCAATTTGCATCTGCTTTATGGATGCATTTTCAGGGTGTTAGGCAAATAAAGAGGAAGTCTAAGGATTGGGACAAACGGACATCACCATCACTTCTGAGGAACCCTGGGTAAACTTAGACGTCATGGGTGAGACAATCCAACTGCTTATTGATACAGGGGCAACCATTCTGTTTTGATTTTCTGCTCCAGACGATTCCCCTCTAGATCCATCGCCATAGTTGGTGTTGATGGCATCTCAAGGAGGAATTTCTTTACTCCTGCTCCGATGTGCCAAATTGAAGGCCAAATATTTAGCCACGAATTTCTAATTATCCCGAAGTGCCCTGCTCCCTTACTGGGAAGAGATCTACTAGCTAAATTAGGAGTAATTCTCAAGTTCCATTGTAGGCCAAAATGGATTGTACTTGTTGAGACTACAACAGATCAGCTTGACCAAATTAGTCAACAAGTGGATCCTGCTGCATGATGTGATGGGATACCTGGCAAGGCCAATTCTGCTGTACCAGTAATTATTAGACTGAAAGATCCCAGCCAGTTTCCTAATCGAAGGCAATATCCAATCAGAGAAGAGGCACGTAAAGGTCTCCAGCCTCTCATAGACAAGTTTCTCAAATACGGGCTCCTGAAGCTTGTCAGTCTCCTTGTAACTCTCCTATTCTCCCTGTAGTTAAGCCCTCAGGAGAATATTGGATGGTACAAGACCTCCACCTCATTAACGAGGCTGTCATCTCAATCCATCCTTTAGTGGCAGACCCATATACAATTCTCTCAAGCATATGGGAACAAAGTTCTCCCAGCTCCTAACCCAGGTGGACCACTTACTGTCCATCCTGGAGACCAAGTGCTTGTGAAAATCTGGAGAGAGGGAACACCTGCTGATCAGTTAAACCCAAAATGGAAAGGCCTTTTCTCAGTGATCCTTGCCACACCCACTGCGGTAAAGGTGGCAGAATAGATAAGTGGATTCATCTTTCTAGAGTGAAGCTAGCTCCACCTGAGATGTCAGAAGAACGAGGTCACCAAGAAGGAGTAAGTTACTCCTGTGAGCTTCCAGAAAATTTAAGGTTTCTCTTTAAAAAAACCAAAACACTAATGCTACTACAGAAAAGACATAAAAGATTCCCACATTTGGGCTAACGATGAAGGTCACTAACTATTTTCTCTGTTATAGTTTGTGTCTAGATGTCCCCCCAAAGCCTCATGTGGTAAGAGATAGCTGGATCTAGAGTGTGTGATTACTAAATTGATCCATTGATCGGTTTGGCATGGTTCTGCTGGGATCAAGGATGTGAGACAGAGATTGGGGGTGGGAGTGCGGGCTGCCCTGCGGGCAGGTAGCCTAGATAAAAGATACAGGAAGAAGCTAACTAGCTGCTTGTTTGCATTGCTTATTTGCATACATTCCTTGCAATTCCTCTCTTTGCTTTGCGGCTGGTCGGCTGCTGGTCTGCCACGCCGCCCCGCCTCAGACCCAGCGGACTATAGACTGAAACCTCTGCAGACTGTGAGCTAATAAACCTTTCTTCCCCTAACTTTGGGTGTCGAGTATTCTGTCCCAACAACGAGAGAAAAGTAACTAAAACATTCTCATTGCCTCTTGACAGGTATTTCTTTCCTCAGCCCACCCAGCAAGCCACAATACTCTAAGGTAGATTAGGAGAGACGAACCCTGGCAGGTAGGGTCCATGCCCCATCCAGCAGGAAGCAGCTTCAGAAGAAGAGACCTCCAGCCCCTCACACCCCATAAGAATTATGGGGGTTTATGTCTCTCGGGGGAAATGAGGTAGGAATAGGGCATGGCTAAGGCTGGCTGGCAAGGGAACGTGACCTGGAGGAGTGGCTTGGACCTGAAGTCAGCCTCAGGGGAGTGGCTTGGATCTGAAGTCAGCCTCAGGGGAGTAGCCTGGACCTGATGTCAGCCTGAGGGGCCAATTTCAAGCACCACCCCTCTCAAGCAGACAGTAGGGAGTTCTCGCAAGTTTTCATGGAGGCTCCAATCTATAGAAGCAACACTGAAAGCAAGCTTGCTCGCTTGCTCTCTCCCTCCCT
>PVJO010011505.1:0-59277 GCA_004026905.1 Hystrix cristata | reverse complement strand
AAAAAAAAAAAGATTTTAAAAGTTCACTGCAGCCTGATTATAATCACAGTTCATAAAGCTGTCTTTAACTCACAATTTCAGATTATTCATTGAAACCTTTTCGCTGCGTTCAATAACTTGATTTCCCCTAGTTATTGGCTACAAAAGTAAGCCTGTTTAAGTCCTCTCTGATCCCCATCACCAAAAAAAAAGAAGTCCTCTCTGAAGGACAAGTCACCGACTGATTTTCCTAGTAGAGTACACAGCCCTTAAACATCCAGAAGAGAAGGTGGAGACTCAGCTCAGTGGTTACAGTGCCTGCCTCGCAAGCACAGGCCGAGTTCGAGCCCCAGCACCAAAAAGAAAAAATCCCAAAGAGCAGAACAGAATTCAAAGACCACTGCCTCAGGGACGGAACAGTACCTGCGGAGAAGTTGATAAAGGGGCACAAATGCCAGCAGAGGACTCAGATCGAGGCGGCTTCCCAGTCTGAATCGCCTCCTGGTCGCTTCCTTTAGGCAGGGCCTGTGGGATGCTGGATGGTTCCAGTGACCCAAACATGCTTTTCCATTCTTCATTTACATTTGAGTCTTGTTTTACGTGTTTTCTAGCTATGAAAATATATTCAGAATAGTTAGCCTGAAGGTAGTAAGGTAGTAGCTTTTAAAACCAATGTGTGTCTTTATTGCTTTTCTTCTTTTTAAAGGGGTCAGCAACGGACTTCACATCCAATTTGTTCCACTGGATTTGCATTTCATTAAGATATATGTATTAACTCTCACTTC
Source organism: Hystrix cristata (assembly GCA_004026905.1). Taxonomy (NCBI): domain Eukaryota; kingdom Metazoa; phylum Chordata; class Mammalia; order Rodentia; family Hystricidae; genus Hystrix; species Hystrix cristata. The sequence goes on along the minus strand of PVJO010011505.1, from coordinate 58,513 downwards.
ATCTCCAGGGCAGATGGAACAAATGAACTTTTAATGGTGTGAATAATACATCTTAATTATTCCTAGTTTCCCAAAGCTAGCACAATTTAAAGTAACCAGTTTATCTGAGGAATAATAAAAAGAAGAACTTTTTCAATTGTCACTGACTACACTGCTACATATGACCTTTCTATTCCCAGTGGCAGTTACTTGGGAAACAAAAACAAAAAAATAGAAGAAGAAATCAATTGCTATATATCTATCTCTGATTTACAGACCCATAAGAAACCCTTTATTTTTATCTTCATTGAATTATTAAAAAAGTATTAAGTAATACAAAATTCTAGCATTACCAAACTATGCAAATTACTCCCATAAATCTGACAGCCAGATAAACTTGGAAAATCTCATAAAACTAATAGTTTAATGCTACACTATCATATTACTGTGCAAGAGTAGAAGATACTGTTCAACAATTTGCCTTTTCCTCATTAACTAAATACTCCAAACATTTACTTCCATTTCTCTGTTATTATATATTTAGATTATTTCCTTTTTTTTCTTCCATCAAGAACATTCATATGTATTTCTTCCTCATATGCTTGTCAATGTTTCTTAGGATACATTTTTGAAACTTAAAACAGTGAATCAGGCTATGGTGGCTTTCTTCACGATAGCCTGCCCTGTATCCTCCAGAGTGTACTTTTACGTTGCTTTTTTCTTTTTTACTTGGCCCAAACTCACTCTATAAAGCCAGTTTTTCTCTTACTCTTTACTTTCACTTTTTAAAATAAACTTTGCCACTGCTATTTCAAAGAGAAAAAAAAAATGAATCAAATAGTAAGAGCATTTATAGTTCATATCAAATTACCTTCTTCTAAGAGTGTGTTCAATTTATAATTTCATCCCAGAGTATATAAACATGCTTATTTCCCTGCAACTCTGCCAACATTAGGTTGTCATCACATAGGTTTATGCTAACCACATATGAAGAAAATGGCATCTCATTATTTCAATTTGCATTTATGTATCTACCTTTTCATATGTATGCATTTCTGTTCTACCAGGTGGTCTGCTACCCTGTTTCGTTTGGGGTGCTTTTTTTTCTAATTTGTACTAGCGTTTTATACATTATGCATGTAAACCATTACTATTAAGTTTTATATACTACTGAGTTGAACAGGTGGTTAAAGGATTGAAAAACAGAATTCCATCTTAAACTATATGCTTCCAGAGGAAACATGACTATTATTAAAGCTTTGGAATCAGGTGATGGTTTGACACATACACAGCTGTAATTTGGGCAGGTTACTTACTCTCTTACCTGTGAGTTCACTTCCCCACCTTTCTTCCCTCACATCTTCCTGTTAAGTATTGAAAGTTGTCTATTTGGAAAATGAGGCTTTTGCTTTATTTTTACATTTTATTTTAATTGTATTAATATTTAGCTAAAATCCAGTCCTTGACATAGTAATAAGAACAAGATAAAAACACGATCAAAATAACTAACCCCGTTTGTCATCTGGTTCTTGTTTGGTTTTAACAAGATCGACTTGTCTCCCAGTTATGCCCAGGGCTGCCAAATCAATTACACCCTTGTGACTACTGTCGTGAAGATGGCTCTGGTCTACTATATTTGCTTTTGCTCTATTAGATTTCATCATGAAGTCTTTTAGTGCCAGAAGTTTGTCTTCCTCTTCCTCTGTCATTCCCTAAAACCAAATAAAAACATACATTTTATAAGTTATTTCCGAAAGTAGTAATAGCCCTCAGAATGACTATCAAATGAAGATTCAACCGTCCAATTTAAAACTGCAAAAATCAGAATGATGAAATGAAGCAAGCAAACAAAAGACAAAACGACATGTCACTACTAGGATCTTTTAGAACACTCTATTAGGGCACTTTCTCCTTTATTTCATGATTGGTATCTTAACTTTCTTCCTAAATGGCAGCAGTCTAATACAATTCATCTTTGAAACTTCCAAAGAACTTATCACAATCACTAACATCTAGTAAACTTTTAGTATATATTGTTAAATAAAAATTTAGTATCTAAGCAAAAAAACTGTGACTATTAAGCAAACTAGAAAGTGTGCCTACTTCAATCTTGCTCCTGGTGTGTGGAGAATATCAAATGAGACCTACGTGAGGCACTCTAATACAAAGAACACTCCAGACCACTCAGGAAATGACAGGAATCCTGGCTGAAGTGCAAATGTAAGCAACACACTCAGTAGCAATGGACAGTCATGGCTACAGTTAGACGGCCAAGGTTCAAATTCTAGTTCCATTACTATATCACCTTTGGCAAGTTTCCCAACTATTATGCACCTCTATTTGCTTATCTATAAAATGAAGATAATTACTGACACCAATCTTGTAAGGTCGGTGAACTTTTAATGCATTAATCCACCAAAGATACACAGAAATCTGAAACTGATAAATGTTAAATACTAATTAATCTGAAAACTTTATTTAATATACTAGTTAAATATTCACGTAAGTGTGGCAGTTTTGCATTCTCTTCATCCATCCAGACTCCTCTAGTACGTTTTTATGATAGAAATGAATAAAAGACATTAATTTAATAAAGCAGAAGTTTCCTTGAAGCCTCAATCTATAAGCCTACTAGGGCTTAAAGTGATATTCACAACTTAGCTGTACAGCATGACACTAACCAGTCCTAGGAAGGCAGAAAGTTACAATCATGAAACAAGACTGCTTCAAAGCACAATAATCATAGCAGATTCCTTGACTACATTTTTGTCACCATTACCCTGAGACTTTTGGTTTAATCTCACTTCTGCTAAAATTCAGTTAGACAATTTTACAGCTGTAGTAAAGAGTCCTACTCTTGTTACTAGTTTATATTCCACAAAAGGGAGAATAAGGAAAAGAAATGAAGTACTGATACATGTAACGACACAGAGGAACCTTGAAACATTAAGACCACTGGAAGCTACAGACACGAAAAGGCCACATAATGTATGATTCTGCATATATGAAATGTCTAGAATAAGTAAACTCAGAGAAACAGGAAGTAGGTTAGAGTTTGTCAGGAGCCAAGAGCAAAGGGACAATGGGGAATGGACCGCTAAGGGATACGAAGTTTCCATATGGGGTAATGAAACTGGGAACTTGATAATGGTGATGGTTATACATGTTTTGAATATATTAAAAAACAATGACTTCCACGCTTTAAAAGAATGAATTTTAAATCTCAATTTAAAATGTTGGGAATGCAAAAAAAAAAATCCCAAAACAACAAACAACTGAAACAAATAGTCCAAGAAAGGACAAAGTTGTTGATGAACCTAAATACAAAAAATACCTAAGTCTCAACAAACCAAATTCGACATACATAAAAACATTTTACATACTTTCTATATTTATTATTTTATATTTATGTATTTCATGTTATAAAAGTATATTTATACAGAGGTTCAATATGACAGTTGTATTTATTCCAAATACCCACAGGCTAAAAAAGGTTACTTTAAAATATGAAAATCAATAAATGTATTTTACCACAAGAGAAAAATTATTCAATTACCTACCTACTTATCTATCTACATTTACTCTGATAACATTCTTCTATGGTAATTCTCTTTGCTTGCCAGGAATACAAGGGTATTTCTTACATCTAATAAAGACTGTACAAAAAATGGGGCTGGGGATTTAGCTCAGCAGTTAGAGTGCTTGCCTAGCAAGCACAAGGCCCCGAGTTCAATCCCCAGCACCAAAAAAAAAAAAAAAAAAAAAAATAAGACTGTACAAAAAACCTAGTAGCAAACATCCCACTAACTGGTACAATGTTGAGCTCATCGCCCAAGACGAGAAACACGGATGCCCACTATCACCAAGTCCATTAATACTCTACTGAAGATCTCAGTTACTTAAGTAAGCAAGGAAAACAAAGGTATTCAGTAGGAAAACAATGAATAAAACCCCTACTATTTATACATTACCAACAGTATGTACATGTCCGAAAGAAATACACAAGCTACTCATTAGAACTAGTAAGTGTTATGAGGCTGCTGAATATAAGAACCACATAAAAAATTTCCACATACTAGCTATAAACAAAACTTTAATATACCAATTATAACTGCACTTTAAAAGAATCAAACCCAAAATACTTATGATAAAACATGAACAAAACTCTACCAAGTAAACCATAAACCATTACTGAGATCAATAAAGAAGACCTAGTTTTTTTTAAAAAGGTGTATCATGTTAGTGGAAACGCAAAGGACCAAAATAGCAAGATAATCTTGAAAAAAGCTAGGCGGCTTCATTTCATAAGAGGTCAAGCCTGAACGACTGAGCAATACTGGTATGAGTCCCTAAAAACATCCAGGGGCTGCTGCTTCCAGCCATGACGGAGTAACAGGGACAAGATTTACCTTCCTAATTTAAGCCATTTTAAAACTGGGCAAAAAATCTGAAAGAGCACTTCTCAAGCACACAAAACAGCGCAGGTCACCATCTCTAAGGGAAGATCATCAAGCAAGCCAGAAAAGCTAAGTCTGTGGGCAGAGAAATGTAGAAGAGGAATCTGCACAGTGAGGGCGTTAGAGCGCTACAGAGGGGTCTCCTGGTCCCCTGGATAAAAACTCAACTACAGAGAAGGAAACTAGCTGAGGCCAGGACAGAGCAACTGGAAAGCAGCAGGCCAAACAATCCCCATTGCTTACACGAGGCTGGGAACAGGTCACGTCCCCACCCCGCAGAGACCAAAGAGTGCTTAATATATACACGGTACAGTGGCCTCTAATTAGTAGGGCTAAACTGGCCAAGGAAAGGTCACTCTGGACCTGACAAAGCTTAAAAGCAAGGCTTAAAAGGATAAAACTGTTTCCAAGTGACTGTCCAGCAAAACAAGTGCAACACTGTATAATGGACCCCGGCACCCAACAACATAAAATTCATAATCAACAGAGAAAGAAACTGCATGGCTGAGGGTCAGAGATTAGAGGAAATTTTACATTTTATTAACATATCTTCTTATATCGTTTCAATTTTACACTTGTATTTATTCTACTCAATAAAAAATTACTAAAATAAAAATCCACTAAAAAGTTAAAGATGCATTTGTCATTTTTTGATATAGACAGTGAAATCATTCTGTATTCTTTATCAGCAGCTGGTTAAATGGATACAAATAAAACAGAGAGCGCTAACTAAAACAGCTTTGTCATATGTCATCTTCTGATGCTAAGTCTGACTAAAAATCTGGAGTCCAGATAAATTCCAATTCCCATAAGGGTAATGTTCCAAAGTGTACTTTTAAGTCTATTATCTGGAACTCTGAACACATTTCCCCATAGAAACAATGCTAGGCTGGTCTAGAAAAAGAAGAAAAAAAATTTTTGATGGTACTGGGATTGAACACAGAGCCTCACACATGCTAAGCACACTCCACCACTAAGCTACCGCCTTAATCCTTTTAAAATTTTGAGTGAGCTGGACATGGTGGTGCACACCTATAACCCCAGCACTTGGGAAACTGAAGCAGGAGGACAGCCCCGAGTTAGAGCATAGCCTGGGCTCCATGGTGAGTTCAAGGCCAGTGTGAATCACAGTGTGACCGTGTCTCTAAAAACCAAAACAGATAGACAGACAAATTTTATTTCGAGACAAAGTCTTGCTAAACTGCTCCAGCTGGCCTCCAGTGTGTGATCCTTCTCCCAAGTAGCTGGAATTACAGGTGTGCACCACCACACCCAGTTAGAAGATCATATTTACCCGTTTTGTACCTCAACTCTAGGACTATCCAGAAGAACAGGTGAACCTTGAATGTAAAACAAAACAATCTGTAGGCATGTTCAGAGCTCTCTCCTGCAGAGGCTGAATTGAAAACCTAGCTCTTCTTTCTGTACCTATGACAGAACCCAACTCCCATCTCCAAATCCTCCCCTGGTCCAAGCCTCTGCCAATGACCCTAAAACACTCAGGTAGCACAGTACCCAGAAAGAAGTGAAGGCAGAGAAAAAGACTTGCAAGGGCTGAAGAAGACAAACCACACATGGGTTTCTGCTCAAGTCTGTACAAAACCCAAGCGACCTTTTCAGAGCTTTCCGTCCTTTGTTTTATCTGAGGGGCAAGAAAGCGTAGTGTAGGGGCCTGGGCTTTGGGGCTGGAAAGGCTTAGGCTCAAATGTCAACTGTGAGCTTACTGCACTGTGTGAGCACAGGCTAGCTAATTACTTTCTTAGTTTCCTTATCTACAAAATAAGGATAATCTATCCGCTGTCGGGACTTGTTTTAAGGACAGCCACAAAATATGGAAAATACCAGCTACAGTGGTAGTCACTGTAGGTTTCCCCCAAATGGAAGCTGGTATGGTTCTCCTGTTATTTTGAGGACCCCAGAGATTCCAGCCTGCTCTCCTTGAACACAGTATACTCTTCTGACCCTGTGAGCCTTCTAACACTATTATCAGAAGCAACTTAAAATGGGATTTGTTCCTCTGGTCCACTCCAAAAAATGAAAGGTTATGACAAATATACGAAGCGCTGACATTTGAGAGGGATACAAGTCAATGAGTAGTAGTGGTTTTATCAAGGAACCCAGTAACAGGGTGGGTACACAGCGGGCAGCAGTAGTGGAAGCACTTGGGAGAACAGCAGGAAGTAAACAGGCGCCCTTCACTTACTCACAGCAATGGTAAAAACACTCCTCAACAATGTGAGAAGAAGGGACTGTGGACTAGAAGGTAGCTCCACAGAGTAACTAACGATTTATAATAAAATAGAAATTTCAGAACAGAGGCTCTTAATGCAATTTATTTAATTAATCATTTAATTTTAATTTATAAGATTTGCTGGGAAAAGAAAAATACAAAGAATCACAATGTCCAAGCTTCAAGAAACATCTAGATTGGGACAGTTTTCATTGCATGCTGAAATCTTTTTGATAAGGGTAACCTCCTCTGGAGAAACAGGAAAATGTGACTCAGAATCCAATTTCCCATAAATTGCTTTCTTAGACATAAACTACACCTAATATACAAGCCAATGTTAAAAGAAAAATTCAGGTCCCATAAAATTAAGTCTCCAAGAACACAGGAAACAGAACTACTACTATCCTGGAGGAGAGTCAGAGGTGGACCTTACCTCTATGTAAATCTAGATCTAAAAAACCAAAATGGTTGTTGTCCAGCCTCCCATGGCCTGTTTCACGGTTCGGTCACCTAGACAGCAATGTCTGGGCATCAAATAGCACTGAAGGGGCTGGTGAGAGAGATCGGCACTTGCCTAGGATGCGGAGGTCCTGGGTTCGATCCCCATTTGGGGAAGGGAGGACAATGGATGTTCAGTAACAAGTATAGTACGTGAAATGATTTATATTTCAAAACTTATAAAATTCTCTCATATTCTCTTCTTGTTAGACAAGAGATGATTAACAAGCATTCTCTTTACAAAAAATGTTCAGGATTAAAGTCCCTCAGTTTTTGCCTTTTGGCTCATGAGCATATATTCAGCGGCTGTTGTCTTTATTTCTATTTTTATTCCTATTGATTCTCTAGATCCTACACATTCCTCATAAGACAGATGAAATATAGACCACATTTCTAAAGAGGCTTTACTAGTGCCAAATATAATAAAAAAGATTATTTCCTAATTCTAACAAGATTTATTTGATTCAGATTCACAGATTTTTCAGATACAACTGTAATGGCTGTTTTATTCAACCTATATTGCTTTAAAATCTAAGTTACTTCGAGCTGTTTGCATGTAGTGAGAACTCTATACATATGGGCTGAAATGAAACAATTTTCAATAATGCATCTACATTTTGAAATGTTTCTTCCAGTTGAATTTTCATTATCTTCTGGTGAAATATAGAATTGAAGAGTATTACTTAAATCTAAGGTTATTTCTACTCTCTTTCACTTATTTGGCCCACAATCACAAAAACTTAACAGGTTTCCCATGACTCCTTATTTAGCTCAACTTAATGCCTTTTCATCATCCTCATATTCCTGCTTAGAGACCAAAACAAATGCACAAGACGTGGTCACCAGGTCTATTTTCATTAGGCATAATACAACATCAAACACATTTTTAATATCTAAATGGGTGTGTCAAAATTTTATGTGTATCTGCATTTACATGTAAGATTTCAGAAAAGTGATACAACCTGTGAGAGCAGTTTCTTCAGAAGCTGTGCTATGGCAGGGTCCTCAGGTGGAGGGCAGTCGGCGAGAGCCCCTTTTCGTTTCTTCTGGCGCGTATGAAGATGTCTGAACAAGCTAGTAATATCTTTAGACCTCAAAGCATAATCAAATATAGAACGACTTACTGGCTCTTTTAAAACACTGAGCAGAACAAGTTTTCTTTCAATCTACAGTAGAAAAACAAAAACAATCAGTCAAAAAAGATATGATAGTTATTTTCAAATTCAGTAAATACAACTGGCATAAAGTTTTTTTAATATGATGCTGGGATCAAACTCAGGGCCTTGTGCTTGCTAGGCAAGCATTCTAACCACTGAGCTAAATCCCCAGCACAACCTGCATCAAATTAAGGGGCATTTATCTTCTAAGAAAATTAGAGATGTCAATGCCTACAATTTTTTAGAAGAAAAAAGAATACTGGTGAACTTTAAACAGCCACAGTATTTCTTACTTTTCATTATTACCATTAGAATACAAATCTGTGTCTACTATATTGGAAGGCTAAAAATAAAAACCCATGCCATAAAATCTCAAAGACAAAAAATCCTTTTCTAGATCCCAATATGTCAAAATATTTCCCAGATCTAAAAAATACCTGCAGTTCACAGATCTAATACACAGGCGCTAATCCAAAGATGCAAAGTAACCACGAGCCTTCCCTTCATTCCTAGTATTTTCCCAAGAGATTCAATCTTTTAAAAAACACTACTTTCACAGGTTTCATAAAATCCTTCCTTGTATTATCCCTAAGAATACTTTCCTCGTATGTGCATGCATAATAAAAAGGATAAACATTACTAACAGTAACCAAAAGGACTTCTTCAGGTATATTTAACTGGTCAGTGCAAACTAGTATAAAAAGTTACATCTCTTGTCCAATCCAAACTGCAAAAAGATAAGCTTTACAAAACAAATGGATGATTATCTACTCAATGCCTGATTCTGGCCTTCCAAAATACAAGACAATAACAAAAGCAAAAGATTAATAAACAAGCTTTTAAGTAGAGTAAAGTATCAAAAGGAAAAGGCATCACTCCATCTAATTTCCAAGAAAGCACAAACTTCAAGAATGAAAAGGCATATTTTCTGGTTGTCCATCTTTCATGTGTATGCAAACTGCTGTTGGGGTATAAACAAAAACAAACTTGAAAGAATTGTGACCTCTAGAAACAGATTAACCTGTGAGAAAAGAAAGAACTGAATATATGGCACAGCCAAACCCTCCTAGTTTCGAGAGTATATCTGAGGTCATTTTTTCCAATCAAAGAGAAGATGTGCTGAAATATACACGTACAAGAAGACCAGAGAGGCAACTGCATTTCCAAATTGGAAATAGAGTCTAGGTAAAAACAGGACATTTCAGTATGTTTTAAAAGCCACAAGCATCCTTCAACAGTCCCTTCAATTTAAATATCTGTATTATAGCTGACTGTCTGGCAACATGAAGGGTATATACTGACAAGGTGGGGAAATAAAATTTCCTTTGTATAAACCGAAGACCCAAAGTTTACGACCAAATGCTATACTGCTAGAGGTAGAAAAAGAGACTCACCAGATTTTTTAAAAAACAAAGAAAAAAACCAGAACTGGTATCAAAAACAGTAACAACAAAGATTTAAGGAGGACTTCTTCTAATATGTTATAACTGACAGCTTTGACTGTAATCAGTCACACTTTTTACTTTAATAGCAGGTACTTCACAATGTTCCCGAAGTACAACTTCTGCATGCTATACTGCGGGTGCCCTGATACTCTCCTGCACTCTTCTAACCTACGAAGTGCTTGGTTCATTAGTGAGCCTGAAAGAAGTATGAAAATGCTATCGCCACATTTAAATCTTTAAATTTTTTAAAAAAAAGGCTCTCTTTAAAGAAGGCAGAGTTTGAAAGCATTGACTCCAAGTTGCAACACGCGTACCTGTATGATCGGCTGGGTGATGTACGGGTTGAGGTGAGGCATCAGCTTGCAGTAGACATCGGCTGTGCTTATTTGGTGCGCGACCACAGTGATGAATCCCACGGCACCGTAGCGTATCCACAGATTAGGGTGACACAAGAATGGGGCTGAAGGGGGGCGAACGCACACATTAAACTGATTTCACCAGCAGTTTCAAATTATCAGGACAAATTCTCACCTTACAACATTTGATAAATTATATTGCAGTGTTACTCTAAATTTCCTTCGCATACTTGATTAGCTTCAACCAACTGAATAAACAATTATTACAATATTCCCTTATTATACATATTAACGATATCATAAAAGAATAAAAAGTTACCTCCTTTCTGACAATTTTAAATACCTATTTTTGGGCCAGAACTAAAGATGTGCGGACACCTACTGACATAACGCTGGGTCTAAAAAAACCGGACAGCAGGGCGTGGTGGTGCAGGCCGGTAACCTGGCACCCAGGAGGTGAAGCAGGCAAGCTCAACTTGGCCGACTTCGCAAGATCCTGGGCTGCAGCTCAGTGTGAAGGGCCTGGGTTCACCCTCCAGGCAGGGACAGAAGGAGGGAGGGAGGGAGGAAGAAAAAGGGAAAAAATGACAGAGACATAAGAAAATACCAACAGCATACAGCAAACTGTGACTCCTCCACTAACACTCTCATAAAAGTTCGAGGACACACCTGCCGTGTGGGGCAGAGAAACCAGGGAGCCACTTCGGACTCTCGGAACCACAGCAGCAAGAGAACGACCTCATCGACCCAACATTCTTTTTAATGCAGGGGTTCCGCCAAATCTAACACATAATTCCTGACTTCATTTGTGAGACATTATAAATGAAAACTAAGAAGGTATAAAACCATGCCCGTTCTTTAAAAAGCTCAAAATGTAAGACTGAGGCAGAAAATCAAATATCTTCTCAGCCCTTTTAATGAATTTTAAAGATTAAACCTAAATTAATGATTTCAACTAAGCGAAGTTAGACTAACTGGATTTAGAATAAAATTCAAATTTCTAAGAGCAAAACAATTGTATTAGCTTTGAATATGCAAAGATATCAGCATTCACAGAATATTTACTTCATAAAAAATTCATGTTAATCAAGAAATAAAAATAGCACCACCATATGCTAATAATACTTATATGGAAAGATGAAGAAGAAAAGATTCATTCAAAATATCTCCAGTTCTCATTACACACAAAGGTTGTGATTAGCTCATAAACAACCTACAGTTTCTGATCCACCCGGGAAGGGAGAGGAAGTATTTTTCCTTTTGAAAAAAAGTGGAAAAATGAGAACCAAAAAAACACTGAGAAGCCCCAGCAAGTAGCTAAGACCATAATGGCATAAAAGGAGTTGGGCACTGCGTTATACTGAATTACTGGATCAATTCTTAACTTTCCTGTGTAACACAACCGCACACACACCCTCTGGAGGCACTCATGATGTGCGAGCATGCCTCTCGACCCCTATTTCAGCTTACGCACATTGCTTTGCTTTGGCCAAAGGCTGCTAACAAAGGTCACATACAGGGAAACCTGAAACACCATATAGCCAGGCTTGCCCTTGCACGCTCCTGCCATCGTCGTGAGAACACAACCTGCGTGGCCACAGTCACTGTAACTAGAGACAGAAGGAGACAGACGGATCACACTCACCAGAGACAACCCGGAAGGGCGCACCCCAAAGCAGAGCCTCCATACAGCCCACAGACCATAAGAAACTTTACTGAAGTAGTGACTGAGATTTTTCAGCTGACTGCTATAAAGCACTATAAGATGAGTGATTAGCTCACCAAAGTATGTCAAATACTTAAAATATAATAAGCCCAATGCAAAAGAATTCCCTAGCCAGGCATGGTGCGCATGTCTGCAATCCCAAAACTCGGGAGGCAGAGTCAGGAGTGCCACAAGTTCAAGGCCAGCCTGGGTTCCTGAGCGAGCTCAAGTCCAGACTGAACTACATAGCAAGACCCTGTCTCAAGAAACCAAAAAAAAAAAAAAAATCCTATAAAATCAATCTTTTCTAGCCAACGCATTCCAATTCTCTGGGGACGCGTACAAGAAAAAGGTATGTATTTATGTCTAACTGAAAAACAACACAGTTTTCAAAACTACAAAGCAACTGCCAAAGAAATCATGATAATTATCATGAAAAAAACCACCTCTCTTTAAGTACCACAACAGACACTGATGTCAGCGAGATGGCACACAGAACACTTCAAACACTCATCCCTACAGAAAAATCTATTTTAACAACCACCCATAGAAGAAAACTTGTCACAAAATCAAAGAAGTCCAGTGAGAGATTAGAGCACGTGGTTCTAGCACAAAAATAAGGAAAGACGTACTGAAGAAGGTAGGAAGGGCTGGCCCACAGTATCCATGCCTACCCAGGAAGCACAGCATGGAGTAATTCCTTCCAGGCATGAGCTGGAGAATTGAGTACACATCCAACTTTGCCACTGTCCACAGCACCATGCCTACCTGAGTGAAAAGTGGTACCGTGGTTCAAACGTCACCACCAAAACACATGCAGAAAGTTAATCCCCAGTGTGGGTATTTAGCAGGTAGAAACTGCTTGTCTAGAATGCATGTGTGAGAGAGAGAGAGAGAGAGAGAGAGAGAGAAAGAAATAGACAGGCAGGTACACAGCCAGTCAGACTATGGACTATGGACTCAGGCTCCAGGACCGTATCCATGCCCACAGCAATAGATCCAGCTCCTTGGACTTAGGAACCAGTCCTGCCTCAGAGGACCCCAGCATCAATCAGGCTAGCGTCAGCAGACACAGGACCAGGATCCAGGCATTACCTAGAGCTAAGCGGGTCCCACAGACTCAGGTTTTCTAGGCCCACCCCACAAACTCAACCTCTCAGTTCATCCTCATGGGCCAAGTCAGTAGACCCATACCAGTGAACTCCGGCACCAAGACCCCAGTGGATGGAGAATCTAGGACTACTCCTGTCCAGACCCAGATCTATGGACCCAACTCAGTGAACACAGATACCCAACTAGGTCCTATGGATTACCGGCTGGGCCTGCCGATGCCCTGACCCATACACCTGGCCAGACTACCCACGAACCCAGCAGTAAGCCCACCACACGCAGACTCCACCAGATAGTTCACCCAAAATCTCTTGACAAAATGAGTGCTGAAGGGCTTTCGCTACTGAAGTCTACTTAAGTGCACAGACACTAACACAGGGCCACAAAGAACAAAATTAATCAGAGAAATATCATGTTACCAGAGGAAGAAAATAAAGCCACCAGTAACAGAACTTACAGAAAAGGAGATCTACAAACTGCCTGACAAAAAATTCTAAGTAAATATGTCAAACTCCAGAGTTACAAGAGAACACGGACAACTAAATGAAAACAAGAAAACAACACATGAACAAAGAAATAGAAACCATAAAAAAAAAAGAGAGAGAACACAATGACTGAATTAAATAATTCCATAGCAAACTTCAACAGCAAACTCTATAGGGCAAAAAAATTAGCTCAAAAGCAGGTCATCTGAAATTACAGAGGAGGAAAAAAAATGAAAAACAGCGAATAAAGCTTATGTGATTTATGAAACATTATCAATATGAACCAAGATATAGATTACTGGAGTTCCAGAAAAAACACAGAAAGGGAAAATAGCAGGAAGTTTATTTAAAGAAATGACACATTAGGCGTGGTGGCATACACCTGTAATCTCAGCACTCAGGAGGCTGAGGAAAGAAGATTACCATGAGTTTGAGGCCAGCCCACCCTTCATACATATTAAGTTTCAGGCCAATCTAATATACACATCAAGACCCTGTCTCAAAAAAAAGAAAAAAGAAATGACAGAAACTACCCCAATCTGGAGGCAATGAACAGCCATATCCATAAAGCCCAAAAAACTCCAAACAGATTATAAAAATATTTTCACAAAGACAAACTATGATCAAACTCTCAAAAATGGAAAACCAAAGAATTTTGAAGGTGGCAATAGAAAAGCAACTCATCACATGAAGGAACCTTCCCTAAGACTATCAGCAGTTTTCTAAGCAGGCCAGGAGAGAGTGAAAGGGAAAAAAAAAAACAAAACAAAAAAAGAACTTAAGAATATTACATCCAGTTAGACCGTTCTTCAAAAATAAACAAGACATAAAGACTTTTCCAACTAAAAAAGAAAAAATGTAAGAGCTCATCACCACTGGACCTGCCTTACAAAAGATTGCTAATGTGAAAAACATCAAAGAATAAAATTTCTGGCAGAGGTAAGAATACAATCAAATTCAGAGTATGTTAATACTGTAATAGTGGTACATACATAGCTTTTAACTCCACTATGAAAGTTAAAAAACAAAAATACTTAAAGTAATTACATGCTATGTAATTATAATTTGCTAATGGATACTCAATTTATAAAACATATAAACTGTTATATCAGTAACATAAAATGTGAGAGGAGAAGATTAAAGTGTAGAGTTTTTGCATGAGGTCAAAGTTAAATTCTAAGCAACTTAAAATACCATGTTATATTGGGACTGGGGATTTAGCTCAGTGGTTAGAGTGCTTGCTTTGCACTCTAACCCCAGCACAAAAAAAAAACAAAAACAAAACCATGTTGTAACTGTAAGATATTTTCAATAATCCTATGGTAACTACAAAGAAAAAACTTACAATATATAAAACATAGTAAGAAAGAAATCAAAGCGTAGCACCACAAAAAAACGCCATCAAATCAAAAAGGAAAACAGCAAGAAAAGAAGAATGTTATAAAGGAATTAATTACAAAACAGAAAAAAAAGGCAAAATGGCAATTGTAAATCCTTACTAATCACTAATTAAATGTAAATGTATTAAATTTTCCAATGAAGAGTAGGAGCACCTGAGAGAATTTTTTAAAACAATCCAACTAATTCCAACTACATGTTACATTTCAGCACCTATCCTTAAAGAGTTTAGCTTGAAGGACACACATAAGCTGAAAATGCAAGGATAGAAAAAGATATTCCACAGGGAAAACACTTTAAGATACTTGAAATTAGCAATATTTTTTTGGATAAAACCTCAAAAGCACAGGAAATAAAAGAAAAATGGTCCACTGGGATTATATCAACAGAGCAAAAGAAACAGTAACAGAATGAAGAAACAACAGAAGAGGTAAGAAAAACTTGCTAGCTATTCATCTAACAAAAAATTAATATTCAGAATGTATAAGAAACTAAAAAACTCAACACAAAATTACATGATTCAATTTAGAAATGAAGAAACAATCTGAATAGACATTTCTCAAAAGAAGAAATACAAACAGCCAAGTACTTGGAAAAAACGCTCAAAATCGTATCTTACTGTAATCAGAATGAGTATTATGAGAAAAACCAAAAATAATAAATGCCAGTGAGCATTCAGAGAAAAGTAACTCTTACATATTGCTAGTGGAATGTAAATTAGTAAAGCTGTTATGGAAAAAAGTATGGAGGTTCCTCAAAAAAACTGAAAATAGCCAGGTATGTAATCCCAGCATTCTGGGAGGATGAGACAGGAGCATCGTAAATTTGAGGCCACCCTGGGCAACTCAGTGATTTAGCATGACCTTGTGTCTAAAAATAATGGCTGGGAATGCAGCTTAGTGCAAAGGTGCAAAGGCCCTAGGTTCAATAGCCAGTTCCGGGAAAGGGAAAAAAAAAAAAAATCCTGAAAATATATCTACCATATGATCTAGTTAACCACTTCTTAGGAAAAGTGGAAAATTCATTAATATGTGATCACTCCTGAGTCAAAGAAGAAATCAAAAGGGGAAATCAAAATACTTTTCAGACAAATCAAAGTGAAAGCACAATACACCAAAACTCACGGAATGCTGTGAAAGCAGTTCTAAGAGGAAAGCTTACTACAATAAGTGCCTACATGAATAAAAAGCAAACATCCTAAATAAACAATGTAACTTTACACCACAAGAAATAAGAAAAAGAACAAGCTAAGCACAACATGTTTAGAAGAAAGGAAATAATAAAAATCAGAAGAGAAGTAAATGAAAATACACACTAGAAAAAAACAGAAAAGACTAGTAAAACTAAGAGGTGGCTTCTGAAAAGATAAAATCAATAAAACTTTAGCTAGACAAAGGGGGAGACTCAAATAAAATTAGAAACAAAAGAGATATATGGGCTGGGGATTTAGCTCAGTGGTTAGAGAGCTTGCCTCACAGGCACAAGGCCCTAACTTCAATCCCCAGCACCAAAAAAAAAGAGGAGACATAACTATTATCACAAAAATACATGGATAGTAAGAGATTCCTACTGATGTAGGAGATTAGGACTGGGGCAAAATTGGTCAAACTGGGCAAAATCTGTCGAAGTCAATGGAGAGGCCCATGTGCAGAACACAGAATCCAGGATGACTGCAGTTCCTGAGTACTGTATAGCAGAACGAACCAAGCAGAAAACTGCTATTTTCAATTCTTCATTTACATCTGGCGCCAAACCAAGCGAGTCTTTGATATGAAAGTTTAAATCTGGCACCAGGCCAAGTGAGTTTCTGCTAGGGTAACTACCCCAATGCCTTACTTACATCAAGACGACGCCAATCCAAAAATTCCAAATATAAAAAACCCCTTTCCTTATCCTCATGGCTGCCAAAACTCTGTTCACCTGCCCGCTCTGAGCATATATCCCTTTTACACCTTCAATAAATGTACATCCCTGCTTTTCCCGGTGCCTCGTCCAATTCTTTGTTCAGGACACCAAGAACCTGGTAAGAATTTTCTCAGGACCCTCATTCTGGTAACACTGTGAGTAATTATACACCAACGAACTGGATAGCCTAGAAAAAAATGGAAAAATTCCTAGAAATGTGTAACCTACCACAATTAAGTCATGAGGAAACAGGGAATCTGAACAAATCAACGAATCAGAAGTTTTTTTAAAACTCCCAACAGGGGCCTGGGGATTTAGCTCAGTGATTAGAGTGCTTGCCTTGCAAGCACAAGGACCTGAGTTCGATCCCCGGCACCACCAAAAAAAAAAAAAAAAAACTGCCAACAAAGAAGAGTCACTGGTAAATTTTAACAACCATTTAAGGAAGAATTAATGAAATCCTCAAAACTCTTTGGAAACTGAAGAGAAGGGAACCTATTTTCAAATCTATTTTACAGACCTGGATTATCTTGACATGAAAGCCAGAATAGGACACCAGAAAAAAACTACAGGCCAGTGATGGCGAATCTTTTAGAGACCAAGTGCCAAACTGCAACCCCAAACCCAGTGATTTATCACAAAGTACCAAAACTGCAATTAAACCTAAATGCTCAGGTTTTAGTTTAGAAAAAAACTACATTAACGTCTTTTGTCCTAAGAGAAAACTACAATAACATCAGTGCCATAGGTTTGCTACCACTGCTATCAGCAAATATCCCCGATGAGCACAGGTGCAAAAGTCCTAAACAAAATACAGCACTAGCAAAGTAAATTCAGCAACATATTAAAAGGATCGTGTACCATAATCAACTGGGATTTATCCATGGGAAGGAAGGTGTTTCAACATAATGTAAATCAGTAAATGTGGTACACTGCATTAAAAAAAATAGCATATATATCAAACATCATGTTCTACACCATAAATATATATAATCTTTGTCAATTATACTTTAATAAAGCTGGTAAGGGGAGAATCACCAAGAAAGACTACACATAAAGACAAAACAGAGAGATATTATAACTTGTTTTAAGTAAATAGATGTTTCTAAATTTCTAAAATCTATTTTTACTTTTAAAAAGTTTAAAACGTCAACAAACCATTGTTCACTAGGTTTTGGTAAACATCACCTTTTTTATGTGTGTATCTGTTAATGTTATGGCTTGTGTTTAGATGTCCTCTCAAAGCCTCACACAGTCATAGGTGGGGCTTTTTCAGAGCTTGCTGGATCTAGAGTATGTGATGATTCATGGTGCAACGCTAGGATTAAGGGTGCTAGGATTAAGGGTGGGTGATTACTAAATCAGTCCACTGATTGGTTTGGTTCCCACTCTAATCCTGGTATCATAGACAGAATGTAAAAGGGGCAGAAAAAAGCTGCTAAGGTCCTTGCTTGCCTTGATGCTTTCTTCCTGCCATGAACAGCTTCTCCTCTGCAATGCCTGTCTGCCAGGTCACCCTGTCTCAGAGCCAGCCAACTATGAACTGAAACCTCTGCAAACTGTGAGCTACATGAACTTTCCTCCTTCAAATTTGGGTGCCAGCTATTTTGTCTCAGCATCGAGAAAAGTAACTAAAATAGTCACCAAATTCAGTTCTAGTTCTAAGGGAGTTTCCCATGCAAGAAGTTGCACTATACTGGGCTTATTTTGCACATCTACATAACTTACTGATACTACAGATTTATGAGCACCTCATATTTATTCTGGCATTGCTAACTAGAAGCAGCAGGGTAAACTCTAAGAAGAAAAATCTCTACAAACTCTGAGTGCTGAGGTAAAACAGTATGATGGCTTTTGCTCTACAATGGATGGACATGTACTTTTCAGATAAATAAAATGTCATACTAACTATAAGCTATGTAAAACCTCAAAAATATTAGGCAACAGAAGATGTATAGTGGATATGTCAATTACACTGATCTGATCATTTACATTGTAGACATGAACTAAAATATTACTGTACCTTATAAATATATACAATTACTGAGTCGATTTAAAAACTGTATAAAAAATAAATGTATCATAGGAAATTTATAAGAGCACATACTTTAATACAGAGGCTATGCATTAAAATGAAGAGTATCAGAGACCACAGCAAGAAAAAGTCAACATCTGGCGGGTAGGGTCACTTTCATAGGAGAAAAAGAAACACTGAATTGAGAATTGAGAAAAAGAGATTAGAAAAACACATCAGGTACCAAACTATACATTAAGATAAAACTTTTTCTCTTTTCTCTATCTGCTTTACCTATAAAGGGTCAGAAATTTTTAAAATCCTAGTAACTTTTGTTCTATAATAATACTGATGGTGCTGGGGATTTACCACAGTGGTTAGAGTGCTTGCCTAGCAAGCACAAGGCCCTGAGTTCGATCTCTGGCACCAGGGGGGGAAAAAAAAAAAAACTGATCCATTTTGATTCCTAACTTATTAGCTCCTTAAAAAAATAGAAAAATTTTAGAGACCATGAATCCTTCAAGATTCGGCACTCTGTAGCTTATGTGAAAAATCAGAAATATTTCAATGTAATGCAAAGTCTTATGACTGTTTTGCTAATATTCAACACTGCTACAAAGTTTGTAGTTATTTTTAACATAATCATCAAAAAATTCAAACCAAATTAGTTATGAAATAAAAGAACAATCCTAGATATGAGAGTGTAACAGCAGAGGAAACAAAAAACAAAGTGAAAGGACAATATCCATAATAGGAAAAAATTGTTACCAGCTATGCCTCAGACACAGGACTAGTATCTAGAACATATAAAGAAGTCAAGGGCTGGGGATTTAGCTCAGTGGTTAGAGTGCTTGCCTTGCAAGCACAAGGCCCTGAGTTCAATCCCCAGCACCAAAAAAAAAAGAAAAAAAAAAGTCAAAAATTAGACCTCCTAAAATAAAAGATCCAATTAAAAAATGGACAATTGAATTGAACAGACACTTCCCAAAAGAAGAAGTACAAATGGCTAATAAGCACACGAAAAAATTCTTAGCATTTCTGGGCATCAGAGAAATGCAAATCAAAACACTGAGATTTCATCTTATTCCAGAAAGAATGGCTACCATCAAAAACTGAAAAAACAATACTGGCAAGGTCAGGGCAAAAAACAATGCTTCCATATTGTTGGTGGCAGTATAAACTAGTACAACCACTATGAAAATATAGTGATACACACACACCCATGTTTATAGCAACACAATTCATAATAGCTAAATCTTGATATCAAGGCTATATCCCCATCGACAGATGAATAGATTAAAAAAATATAATGTACATACATAATGGAGTATTACCCAGCAATAAGAAGGATAAACTTGAGTGAGTCACTTGTAAGAAAATGGATGCATCTCTGAGACAATAACGGTGAGAGAAATCAGACACTGATTAAATATCACAGGGTTTCTTTTATTTTAGAAACCTGATGTATAAATAATCCAAAGAACAAAATAACGGATGAATGACAAGAAAGAGAAAGATAAAACTTCTCCAAAAAATAAAAATAAAGAGTCTTCAATGATGGAATGGGCTTCACAAGACAGGGTGAGATGGGGGAATGCGATGCAAAGGGAAGTAAAAAGAGTCACAATGCAATATGTGCATGTACCAATTCCCCACAACAAAAGAATTTATTATGTACTGCAAATGTACTAATAAAAATGTTTTTGTTTTTTTCTCTTTTGGGCAGTGGGGATTGCAGTCAGGGCCTTGTGCTTGCTACGCAAGTGCTCTACCAGTGAGCTAAATCCCCAAACCCCAAAAATGTTTTAAACAGATATTTATAGTGCAAAATAAGAAACCTACATGTGCTTTGACTTTTCACAAATTAAAAAAAGAAAGCTACATTCATGGCTTAAATTTTTCCCTAATTTTTAAGTTTCTACTACCTACTGTCTGTCTAGCTATGTTAACAATCAAAATAAACAATAACCACTTCGTCTTTTTTCTCCGAAAACTGCGTAAAGAAAAATCTATTACTCAAGTCTAATCAAGTTTGACTTCCTATTAATTTTCCTTGACAAAGCATTCAGTAGCAATTATTTTATCTAAAAAGGCAATTTTCTAAGACTTTTATGTCCTCTCGGTAAAGATCCAACTGGTAATCTTACATTGCTTCCTTCCTAAAATTGTGAGAATAATACTGAAAGTTCCAGATATTCCTAATTTGAGAATCTGCCTGATTTCCTTGCTATTATTTGGAATTTTACCTTTGAGAGAAACAGACAATCGTTGCAGAGGCCAAGGCATAAATTCCTCTCGTTGGTTCATAAAATTAGTAATATCTTGACTTTAATACTATAAACTCTTTACTGGCAATCAGTGCAAGGCCGAACGTCATAGACAACCCTTCATATCCAACTGCCAACTTCACTAGTGGTCAAGTGTCCCAAAATTAAAGGTTTCATTGATTTGTTTTGTTGTTGTTGTTGTTGTTTTTGGATGCTGGGGATTGAACTAAGAGTCCTGAGCCCCTAACACTATACTGCGCCACTGAGCTACATCTCCAGCCCCTAAGATAAATTTAATTTTTAGGTATCAATAATTTTACCCAAATCATATTTTTTAAAAGTCAAGATTTTTATCCAATCATATTTTTTTAGAAAGATTTTTTTAAATGAAGCATCACAAAAATTTAACAACAGATGAAAGAAAACAAAGCCATATTTCCCAACCTGGACTAGAAGACCAAGTCAGTCAGCCCCTCTCTCACCTACACACAAGCCTGCATATAAGTATATCCACACATGCACATTCACACACAATAACTGAAATAATACAGCTGCAATTATTACACTATATTACCTAGAAATTTTATGAAATTATTCCTACATGCTAGTTTTTCCATTCCAGATTTTCAAAACAGAAACTTACCAATGTCACTGGCAAATTCATAGACATGGGGTTTCTGCAGCAGCCCTAACTGGCACATACAGGTAAGGGCATTAAGAGCTTTCACAATAACAAATTCCTCTGCATCACTAAGACCTTGTTGCAACAGGGGCTTGAGAATTGAGGAACTCTGCCAGCCAACATAGGCAGCAACACCTGAAAATGAAGAGAAACATTACAATCATTTGATATCTGAAAGTACAAATTATTAGATAAAACGTTAACATTTATTAAAAACCAAAGATACTGATCAACAATCCAGGAAAGAGTATTGCAATTCCTACCCAGCAAAATAAATGTAGATCTATACCAAAGCAAATCATCCAGATATTCTGGGACACCAAGAAAAATCAAAGGTCCTAAGAATTTACAGAATAGAAAACAGAATTTCCTAAAAAGGAGAAGAATCAGATTTGTATCAGATGATCCTCAACAATGGAGGCCAGAAGACAACAGGGCAAGACCTCCAAAGCTATAAAAGAAATTTTACAATTTATTTCAATTAAACTGTCAATTAAAAGGAAAACAAAAACAAATCACTTCAAGACATACAAAGAATAGAGAGATTTACCACCCATGCAACACTTTCTAAGAAAGCTTAATGACATGCTCCAGGAAAATACAGAGGAAGATACAGAATGAAGAAAATCAGAGATCTAGGAATTCAAGGGGGTGAAGATGATAGCTAACAAAGGTCTAGAAATTGGGTCAAATTAAACTAAAAGCCAATAAATTTTAAGAATGTGATGAAGACGTAAACTACAGTGGATTTCGAGCAACAAAGAAAACTGCTAAGAGGCCAAATATTACAGATATAGGAAAGAAGGTATGTTCCTTTTTATTTTTCTCTACATTGAAAGATGGACTGTCCTTAGTGCTTGAAATAGGGAGAAAGGAAAATCTAATGTTGCTATACACATGTTGCTACACATATACTCAAGTGATAGAGGGTCCATGCATTTAGGATTGTGTTGAAGTAAATACAATTAAAGTACACCACTTGGCTCCATCTTCAATGAAATTTACACATTTGTAATCATGTAAATTTTACTTTGAATCTTTACAATCCATCTACACAAAGCACAAAAGACTGTATTGTGATTATAAAATAGAAGTAAATATCATCAATTATGACAATAAAATTGTCAAGTTGAGAATTCAACTGGTCAAAAAAAGGTAGAGGGAAAGAAAGGGGCATTAATCTCTGTACAGCAAATCAAAAGTTAAGGCAATACAATATAGGTTGAATTATTTAAAGTTACAAAAACAACATACTAAAGACTAAAGCATTCTGAGAAATAGTGAACAACATTTCAAAAACTGACAAGGGAAGAGAAATCAAGGCATGGTAACCACAAGTCAGTTAAATCTTCATCTGGTGTAGAAAAACATTCAATAGATAATATCTGAAGTTGATAATGAAAATAGTATTATGAAAATTTATTTAGAGGTATTGCAATAATCATCTGAAGACATTAAGCCTAAAACAAACCTGAGTGGTTGCCTCTGAGAACTCCAACTGTTACTTTCCCTGATTTCTTTATAAATTCTGAATAAACTCTAAATAATTTATGAAAGTATATTTTTTGGGGACCCTTCAGGCTTAAGGAAACTGCCGGACAAGACTCCCTTTGGTGAAGAAAGGAGCAAGTGCCTGAAAACATTTTATTCCAGTCTTTATTCACTAGTGGGACTCCCGTTAATGTCCACAGTCTTATGGGAGACACACCTCAAGGAACATCGCTAAATATTGTAATATGGTTACATTGGTTGTCATCACAGGATTAAGTTCTCTGTCGATAAAACAGTAAGGTTTTCTTATTAAAAGATGCTCTGGGTACAAAACTAAATTAAAGGACAAAAATTTCCATACAGCTGTGACACTCAGGATTGCTTATTTCATAGTGTACTAAATATATTCATGCCTTCTGTGCGTACAGGTTTTCAAAGATGCAAAACTAAGGTTGCTTATGGTGATAAACTTTTTCCTTTCTCTTGTGATCCAGCTACTTGTGATAAAAGGTGCATGTCAAGCCAGCATGAGACCACCAGTCAAATGATAATTTTCTCTTTCAAAGCTTATGTGATGTGTATGCTATGTATGTGTCACTACACTTACAGATGCTCAGGAACTGAGCAGTCCAGACAATGTCACCCTAAAAATTAAAGGTTGGACATTAGTAAATTATAAGGTACACCTATACACAGGTGCATTCTTCTCGATGACATCCCATTAAAGGTAGGATTAAGTAGAAGTTTTTTTATGTCACTTGACATTGTGCAATTAGATAAAGATAACTGACTAAAAAGCTACTCTGTTCTGGGATGAACATTTAAACATATTTCAGAGATAATAATGTCATCATGATTGTCATGCTGGGGTGCTGTATGGCCCTTGATCTTGAGTTTTCTCTGTAAAGCTTTACAATTACTCTCTGTTAGCAACGGTCTAAAGCTCGTAGTACAAGGACTACTTAAACAAGGACTCTTACAAGAGGCTGTCAGCTCCTGCAATATTCCTATCATTGGAGTCAGAAAGGGGTCTAATAAATGGAGGCTGGTTCAAGACCTGTGCCTCATTAATGAGGCTGTGGTACCTCTATATCCAGTTGTGCTCAATCCCTACACTTTATTGACACAGATTCCAGCCTCAGCCAATTGCTTTTCTGTCTTACATCCAAAGACACTTTCTTTTGTGTTCCCTCGGCACCCAAGAGTCAGAATCTCTTTACCTTTGAAAATCCCCTAAGGGGGATGGGACAATTGATTTGGACAGTTCTCCTCCAGGGGTCTTGAGACAATCCCCATCTTTTTGGCCTAGCCCTAGCACAGGACCTGCTAGAATGGAAAAAAGAGGACGTCACCCTCTTACATTATGTAAATGATCTAATGCTCTGTGGGGCTACAGAGACCCAAGTTCAGGAGGTAACTGAGTCCTTTCTTAACTTTCTAGCCTCCCAAGATTATAGTGTACTGGGAGAAGACCCAAATCTGCCAGTATTAGGTCACCTATTCAGGGATACTCATCTCTCAGGGCAAAAGGGCACTAAATTCTGAGAGAATTCAACCCATTCTGGCCTTCCCTTTGATAAAACATACCAAACAGCACAAAGCCTTTCTGGGGGTGACTGGGTTTTGCAGAATTTCGATTCCCGGATATACTAAAGGGGCCAGGCCCCTCTACCAGCTCCTTAAGGAGACACTCTAACAGCAGCAAGGAGCAATTGGTGCGACTGTAAAAGCTGAATGTTGTGTGCACATTCCTGACCCTTCTGCTAACATCTCTATAGCTGTTCAAGACATTAGATGACAAGTTAATCCCATGTCAGACTTTGAAGCTCCCTGTACCTTTTCCTTACCCTCTCTGTGGGAAATCATCACTGGCTCTTCCTGGTAGAAACAACTGCTGGCCATATTAATAACGGTCTTGTTCGTCTTATTGTTTGGCCCATGTATACTTAATTGGCTCTTTGGTTTGGTCTCCTCCAGACTTGAAGCTATATGCCCACCCAAGATGAAAACATCTGATATCTACTGAGGGCCTCTAGACAGACCCCCTAGAGAATATCTCTGAGCACAACTCCAACCATGTCCAGCTGAAAGTAGCCAGAGCACGCATCATTCCTTGCCCCTCACTCAGTTAGGAGAACCTCTTCAGAGGGAAAAATACAGGCTCGATGTCTAGGTAAAATCATAAAATTAACTGCTCTCACTCCATCACTGATGTAACCGACCCTCTCTTGCTGGGTGTTGAAGAACTGAGGTTTGCAAGACCAATACTAAAAAGATAACTGGGCTAAGGGCCCTGGCCCTACAGGGTCAACAAGGAGCCAGGACATGAAGGGACCCGTCTACAGGTGCCTACAACTTTGGTGAGACACCCAACCTCCTGAGCAAGGAGACTGCTGGACCCCAGAGGACAGGAGTCCACCAGTGTGCATCATGCTAGAAGGAGGGCCACCAAAGGGAAAATTGTTCCCATGCTTCCCAGGAGAGCCAGTGGTCTAGCATAGACAGTGACCCATCTCAGGAGATGACAGGTCTGACAGAGGAAGAACGGAAAGAACTAACAGACTTTGACCATGGCCCCAAAAGTAATGCCTAAGGAGATTTAACTGACCTTGATATACATATCAGGAAGTGAATTACGACTGGCAAAGGTCTGACCTTAACTTGGTCTTGAACACACAGCAACAAAAAGATATAGCCAGAGATAAGTGAGTAACAATGACATAGGCTAGACATACAGAGGGGTCTCCATTCACTGACCTCTGCTGACAGTTCTAAGGGCCAGCTGGTTACAATTGCTATTCCAATCCTTTAAAAACAGTGTCTGACATGGCTCCTTCCCCAATCTGTTCTTCCATTCTACTGCTCATGCTCTGGTCATATATGCTTTAATCTCTTGGTAAAGCTTGCTTATCCTTGCCTAGAAGCAGCTAAACTCCAAGTGATCATATAAACAAAACCCTCTGTAAAGCTGCCAGACTTCTTTGGTAGAGGCCCATCAGATGAACCTCCCTGCTGAAGACTTCCACCCACTGCTCCCCAACTATGACCCCATTTACCTCAAAGAAGCCAGATCAGTCATCAGCCGTTTCTCCAACAGCAGTTGGATGGTTGTCTCAGGGGGGAACTGTAGGGACAGGGGGCACCACAGGCAGGAAAAGATAGGGTGGAGGCCTCATTGAGCTTTGTTAAAAGTTAGTGGCAAGACTTACTAAGGATGGTTAGAGGTGGCTTACTAGAGGGGGTTTCTGCCTCCGCAGACTAGATTCAAGCTACTAGAAAGACATAGACAGTTAAACTTGAGCAATTAGAAAGACAAAGGCAAAAAACGTAAACTCAGGAAGATCCCTAGTAGCATGCTCCCTCACAGTGTAAGAAGCACACACTTCCCCTTTACTTAATCCTTAAACCTAAACTACCCGTCCCTAAGGTTCCCACCCATAATCCCACTCTCCACCAAAGACAGGGAAAAGTCATGCCCAGAAGAAACCCAAGGTTAGGATGAAAGACAGACCAGGGAGCCAATAAGATTCCAGGAGACTACATGGGATAAGGATTGCAATAAAAGGACCTACAGACAAGAGATCCAGGAGTATTTCCCTTTCAAATACTCCCTACTTGTCAAGTGTAGCTGTCTGCATGCCTATGTGTGTGCGCTCTCTTACTCTCCTTTTCTCACCTTCAAATAAATCATCTTCCTTTATTTAAAAAAAAAAAGTATATTTCCCTTGTGATTAAAAAATAATTCCACAGGGTTGGGGATTTAGCTCAAGTGGCAAAGCACTTGCCTAGCAAGCAGAAGGCCCAGAGTATGATCCCCAG
Organism: Hystrix cristata; assembly: GCA_004026905.1. Classification (NCBI taxonomy): domain Eukaryota; kingdom Metazoa; phylum Chordata; class Mammalia; order Rodentia; family Hystricidae; genus Hystrix; species Hystrix cristata. Next base: position 31,515 of record PVJO010011505.1, on the reverse strand, counting down.
CACACACAAAAAAATTTCAGGATTGTTTTCTTTAATAAAAAGACTACCTACAACTCCAGTGGGTTATATACTTATGAACTTTACAAACTGGAACGTACGATGACATTAAATAACTGAAACTATTTTGGAAACCAAGAGTGACATCTAGGAATTCACCCTGTAAGACACTAAAGTTGACTAAAATTTATAGTAATATAGACTATAGGCAGGAATATCACCTGAGTACAAGAATAGAGAAATTAAGTGGAATAGACTAGGTGTTTAGAAAAATGACCCTAACAGACAGAGCCATGAAAGGAATGATAAAGTTTCACCAATCAATGGGTAAAAAAATGAAATGTTTAATAAATACTGTTGGGGAAACTGGCTACATTTCTGAGAAGAAAATAAATTCAGATTTCACCATATACCATGGCCCCCTAAAAGATCAATTCAATGGTTAAATTTATAAAATAAAGTACTTTTAAAAAAAGCATACAACAGGTTAATCTAATTCTGGAATGGAAAAAGTCTTCAAGCACAAGAGTAAAAAAGAAAATTTATAAATCACATAAAAACTGTTTAAGAAAATACATAAAATTTAAAATCATGTTAAACTGAGAAAGTACCTTTAACATAGTAGGTTAATTGTTCTTTATATTTAAAAGGCTAAAAAATTCAACAAGCATAAATAATTATCGGAAAAGGATCAAAATAATACATTAATAAAATAAGAAATACAAACGTAAATAAAATGAAAAAGGTTTTCAATTTGATAGGTTTAAGTAAAGAAATATACATGAAAACAAATTATCCTTTCACCTTTCCAACAAGCAAAGATTAAGAGTAAAGCCATGTGCAGTATTCAATGCTAATGGTAGTGGAAAACCTAATCTTTTAAAAATTTATAAAAATATGATGAATTTTAAAAAACATATTCATATTCTTTAACTCACTAATTTAAATGTTATACTTCTTAGAAAATAATTCAAAACAAATATGGTCATGCACTGAATAACAATGCTTTGGTCAACAGCCACACCACATACAACAGAGGTACCACACGGTGGCATCACCTTGTGATGCAGTCATGCTAATCTGTGAAAGCATACTTCACTTGAAAAATGAGGAGATAATTTTTATGAGAAATAACATTTCTCAGAATGTATCTCCACTGTTAAGCAGCACAAGACTATACTTAAACAACTAAGTAGTTCACTTATTTAAATATATACAAAATTATCTGCATAATATGACTTAAAAATAAAAATAATTTAAATATCCAAAAATAAAGGTTAAGTGCATTTTGGTAAAATTATGTAATGGAATAATTTGGATCTATTAAATTGTGGTTTTAAAGAAATGTCAATGATGGGGGCTGGGGATTTAGTTCAGTGGTTAGAGTGCTTTCCTTCCAAGCACAAGGCCCTGAGTTCGATTCCCAGCACCAAAAAAACAAAAAACAACAACAACAACAAAAAAAAACTTCAACAAGAAATGTCAATGATAATACAACATGTTTAGAATATGTTATTAGAAAAATATATATAAAAAAGGACTAAGAACATCTGGGCATCGTGGCACATGCCTATAATCCCAGTACTCAAGAGGCTGAGGCAGAAGGATCACCATGAGTTTGAGACCAACCTGGGCTACACAGTGAGTTCAAGGCCAGCCTGAACTAAAAAAAAAGAAAAGAGTAAGAATATCATATAGAACACTTCTCTATCTGGCATTTTACATGTTAATTTATCTTCACAAAGACCAATGGGCCAGGTACTGTAATTATTCCCATTTTACACATAGGAAAACCAAGGAACAAAAAGATTAAATTATTTTCCCAAGAACTACAACTTGTGAATGACCAAGTAAGAACCTGAACCCAATAGTTTGGTGCGATTGTAACTGCTCTTGACCGTTAGTGTATAACAGAAGGAGACAGATGGAATGGAAAGAGCAAAGGATGACATTTAGAAAAAACATCAAAACATTAACAGAGGTTGGACACGGGTTGAAGGATAGAAGTTTTGTTTTCTTCTTTATTTCTGTACTCTCCAAATGTTCTGCAGTATGTATACACTAATTTCATCAAAAAATGAAAATCATTTCTAAATGAAGATGTAGATATTTTATATATATTTAGATAATATATACAAAGATATATACAAAGATATATAGTTCAAAGCACACATGAACTGACCAATAGATGAGAGAAATTCTATAGACTACTGTTTCCCATGAAAAGAATTAAGATTATTTGGAAGAAGAAAGGAAGACAAAAAGATGTGAAAAACCAAGTATAATGTATTCAGGAATTGAGCTGGATGGAGTCTTAGATGCAGGTATGAGAAGCATCAATAAACTAACAAAAATAAAAGCAAACCAAAGATGTCTGAAAAGAGATGCAGTAATTTCCTGTAATACCAAAGTAAGAAAAGCAAGCAATCTTTCCAAAAAAAGAAATCTTTCTAAGATCTTCAAAGTATCCTTTTCTCCAAAACATTATATGATAGTATTTACAGAAATATCAATCCTCTTGCCATATGGGTTTCTTGCATTTTTTATTTTTTAGAAAAAAAATCCAACAGCAAGCCTCATAACATTAGATTACTGGACACCAAAATTTAAAGCCTGGTGGATTTCTGCTACCACCTTAGAAAGTTTGGGTAGCAGCCCCAATTTCCAATATGTAAAATACCCTTTAAATCTTTAGGGGGTAACATGTGGAAATAAGAGTTAATGGATATTCGTGGTAATATGAATTTAGCATATAGTAATTCCTGACTGACCTAATTTTCTAAATTGAAAAGATTCAAACATGATTTAACCCACTTGAAATCTACTTCATTTATAATTCTAAATCTGAATGTAATAGGAGCCATGCAGATAAGAGATTTTCTTTCAATCTGAAAATTAAAAACACAAAATGAAAGAAAGCAAAGCTGCTTAATTTTTCACAAATTTTCAATTCTGAAAACCAAGTCTGTAAATTTTTTCTAACAGATTTATTTTCAACCTGCTTACATTTAAACTACCTTCTGATTCTAAAAGTAATGCACGTCCACTGTAGAAAATCTGGCAAATATGGAAAATATAAAGAAAATAGTCATCGGGTTCAACTCAAGAGAAAACCACTATTTATCCTTCAGTATTATTCCAGCCTTTTTTTTTTTTTTCAATAAACAAATGTAATTTCTGTTACCTTTACCTTTACCCAACTGGGATCACATTTTAAGTAGACCTGTGACCCACATCAGACATTTTAACAATATTTCACAGTACTTTCTGGGTCACAATTCTCCTAAAACAGTTTTGAATGACCAGATGCATTTCTTCATAAGGATGTACCACAGGTTAATTACCAGCCCTTCAATCAGCTAAACTATATCACCCAAAAGCAGACACACAGAAATACTAAGAACTCATTTCATTAGTGGTGAAATTTGGTAATGTCATTATCAATCCTTCAGACTGAATGAAATTACCTGAGTGTAATTTATAATCTTAAAAAAATAAATTTTAAAACAAAGAAAGACATACCAACTATACTATCAAAGAAAGCTCCACGCAGATGCCAATCATTCTTATCATTTAGGAAAGTGATCATGTGAGATAACAAAACGTCATTGGCTTTCTGACGTCCGAAGAATACACATAGCCGTGTTATTCCATTTTCCATTAAAGTTTGTTTCACAATATTTTCAGGATCACTTAACAAAGTGACAACTTTCTGCTGGACCATTTCATGTAAGGCTTGGAGCTCTATGAAAAAAAAAAAGCTAAGATCAATTTTTCCCCGTATATATAGATCTTCTTTCTTATGCCCTAGAATAACAAAACGAGCACAGAAACCACATAGAGAGCCCATTATCACTAAGCTTTCCCACTATTCCAAGTGCCAGAGGATGGGAAACTGAAGACTATCCTCACAAGCAGATGCTATGAGCACGGTTACAATCTCACTAATAGCTCCACCTATGAGCTCAAGAAGAGAAGCAGTGAGACGCACCAGAAAGGAGATCACTGTATCCCCAAAAGATCGGCTTTAATCGAGGGCTTGAAAATACAAGATAGGTTCAGGATGTAACATGATGGTACTGAGCAACAGGAAGCATTTTGAAAGATTGGTTTATTGTATTTTAGAAAGCCAGAAAAAAATACTGTAAGGTCTGGCAAGACTTGGTTTGATCAGGTCAGCCTTCTTCTCTGACCTTATCTCCTACCCTACTACTCCTTATTATTTACTTAGTTGTCTGTCTTTCCCTTACTGAAATGTAAGTCTGAGAGGAACAAGTTCACAATTGCCTGATGCAAAGCACCACAGGCTTAACAATTACCTGCTGACTGAATGAAAGAGGGCAGACTCACTGCTGCTCCATCTGACTACTGTCAAAGGAAAGAGGTCTGGTCTGCCATGCAAAATGACATGCTCACATTAAGAAAGACTTTAGGGGTTGGGGATTTAGCTCAGTGGTAGAGTGCTTGTCTAGCAAATGCAAGACCCTAAATTCAATCCCCAGCACCCCTCCCCTGGAAAAAAGACTTTAATTCCCCAGAAGATTTAACATGTAACTTCATTATTTAAAAATGGTCCAATTGTCATTGCAGTCTTCTATAACAAGTGAGTCTATATATTTCTCAAGTTTTTCTCTTCTAGAATCATTGTGGAGCAAATTCAGTATATTATTTTACTTCTAAATCTTTCAACAAACATTAACTAAAATCTTATTAAAAGTTGTATGGATATAAAGAAAGGCAATGGGTTTTGATATATAGATCAAAGACAGCATGAAATAAAAAGAATTTGAGTAGCCTCAAAATATATTCACATAAGGAAAAAAGGTTTAGATTCTTTGGCTATATTTCCATTTTTAGGAGAATTATATAATTCAGGAGCTTTACCATTTACACAAATCAATTCTGGCTGAAAAACGATTAAGTCTGGATCCATGGTGGTAAGGTGATTACTTTGTAGCCAGACAATAATATATGAAGAGAGAACAAAACAGACACTAGATATCTAAATATCTGATGTTCCTTTATTTTACATGAAAAGTAGAAATGACAATTTTTCCAAGGTATTATTGGCAATTCAACCTAAATTATAAGAATGCTAAAAAGAAATTATACAACCTGTGTCATAGTTCCCATTCGGATGTGTAACTTCATCTATTTCTTCACTATTAGGGTCATTTTCCATGTTAAGATTTTTTAACTGCACTAATTCCAGGAATCTCAGAGCTGTTTCTGCCAGTAGAGCTATGTTTTCTATAAGATAAAAAAGGGAAGGGGAAAGAGAAAATTTGTAAGTATAATCTTAAATCACTGTGATGCTTACAGTTTTTCGTCCATCAGGCTGTATACATATAAATAATAATCATAAAACTAAGGAAAAATGTAGGACTTTTTAATTTAGCAATCAAAATTTTAGTAACTAATCTCAAAACTATAACTATCCCCAAACTGCCAGTTTCAATAATTAAATGGATTTAAAAAAAAAAAAAAGAAAACCTCAAAATATAGCCTCTAAATCCAATGAGGAAACAAAAAACCTTAATCATATACAAAGACCTATCCTTTGAAAAGCAACTTCACAAGTGAGAGATACTTAACTATACTGACAGAAATATTCACATTAAAACAACCAATCAAACTGGGCTTTGGAATCAGAAGACATGGGCTCAAATCTCAAACCTCAACCCTGCAATTTACTGTTTTAAAAAATATGAGTCTCGGTTTCTTCACACATAAATGAGGAATCAGTTACCTCAAACAGCAGTTATCAAACTGAATCAACCATTGTTAGATTACCTTCCGACTGACGCTCTCAAGTTCTAGTGGATCAAAGCATGAGTCTGTTTGCCACTCTTCTGCAGCTGTCTATACATTTTCTCCTGTTTTTGAAAATCTATTAAAATACTCAACACTACAAGATATCTTTCTAATTTCTGCTGTCAATTTACCAGCAATTCTATCAGCTCTTAGCTTGTATTTTCATAATTTTTCCATTTGTATTTATTCCTGTTGTATCATTCCTTCCCTCCCACTTCTGTGCCTCCTAACATGACCATAACCAAAGACTACATACTATTCTCTTTCCTAGCAGTGAATTGCACTGAACATAAAGTTTACATCAAACTTAAAATAAGACTCACTTTTCCCCTACTTTTTAACATCTATGAAATAAAAGTGCACCTTATAGTACTTGGGATCCAAATTAGTAAACACAGTGATTCCATTCATCTTGGGGTCCCACTGCCCACCGCTGCCAGATTCAGAACAAACACCTCCAAGTAAACAAGATGCTAATGCCCTATAATGCCTGCACACCCTCAGGCCATAACCTGATGATAAACCAAAATTCTAAATAAAATTCCACTTGAATGAGTACAGTTGTCCTCTCGTGTCCATGACACTAGACCTAGAACTCCTTTAGATACCAAAATCTGTGGATGCTAAAGTTCTTTTTTTTTTTTTTTTTGGTACCAGGAATCGAACTCAGGGCCTCATGCTTGCGAGGCAAACACTCTAAGCACTGAGCTAAACCCCCAGCCCAGATGCTAAAATTCTTTAAACAAAGTGGCGCAGTATTTGTATATACTATGCACGTCATCCCATATACTTTAAATCATTTCTGGACTACTTATAATACTTAATACACGACATCAATAGTTGTCATCTGTATGACTTAGGGAATAGTTAAAGTCTGGACGTGTTCAATAAAGACAAGCTTTTTTTCCAAGTATTTTTGATCCACAACTGGTTAAATCCAAGGGTGTGGAACCCATGGCTATGGAGGACCAATTATATTATCGTTATCAGGAAGTCTCTCAGTGTCCTTTCCTGGGCACTTCTAAAGTTTGAGTGGATCTCTCCTTATCTCCCCATTTAAGTCCACGCAAAAAAACACACTTGAAAGCTCATTTTGCACAAGGTACAAATTTATACCATTATCTCTGAAATAACAAAGCGTACTGTAAAAGAAAAAATGTTGATTTTAAATTTTTATAATTGCTGACATATGTGGTTTAGTTGTAATTTACCATACAAGTTCGAATCAGCTTCTGGCTCTATTTTAAAAGGCTGCTTTATCACACAGTAGGCCATGAAGGAACACTGCACAATGCGAGCACTGATGCGGGATTATTGTGGACTCACCAAAAAGACCCAGAATACCAAAGCAAAGCAGGATTGACTCTGAAGCCCGAAGAACTGAGATGCCGTTGGGTCATGTTATTCAGTCTCTCTTAACCTCAATTTCCTAACCTTTAAAATGAAGATGCTGTAACACTTATTGCTTAAAATTGTTGCAAGGGTTCGCTGTAAGATCTCACAACTAACCTTTGCAGTAACCTTGAACAGTAGAGACCTTGACACCCACAAGGTTTTTCAATAAACCGTAGCTATTACAGTACTCTTATGCTACTGGTATTAGTAACTGAATGTCAATATGTTAATATGGCACCTACACATTAGAACATTATCTATTTAACACAACGCAGAACAGGGAGGTATGTATAATACACTCACAAAAGAGCCACATGTCCTAAGCACCAGAGTAACCAGAAGAAGCTTAAAATTCAAGAAGTTAGTGTGCTAGATTCTTTCAAGATCAAATTAATCAGCAAAATTCATCTTTTTCGACAGCAATAGACTATTATACTCCAAAGCTAAGAGCCAAACACATGTATTTGTTCAAAAAAACTTTGTACAAGCCTAAAGATACTAGATCAGAAGCATACACTTACAAACATTAGTCTTATTCCAAATTAATACTCAAACACAAGATTTATAATTTTTCACTTGATAACTCTGACCAGAAACCAAAGAACACCAGAAGTGGAGTCTCATAAACAGAAGAGCTATAAATATTATTAAAATATACATAAACAGTTCAAAGAGCAAAGTGCACACTTGGAATTCCCGAAGAAATCAGAAAAAAAAGAGTATTACAGTCATTAACTTTAAAAATACTTGAATGGCTACGATTGGACAACAAAATCTTACCAGCATAGGCTAGCCTAACGATAGTAGCATCATCTTGGGCTAAGTGGGCTATTCCTGGAAGAATGTATTCCGGATAGATATTGATATCATTGCGAGGAACCTCTTTGACAAGGGCAAGAACTTTGGTCAATGTTCTCAAGGCTTCAGCCCTCACTCTAGGAACAGAGTCATTGCTGAAATGCAAAAGATAGGGAGTAATACGATCCAAAAGGATTTCTACGCTTAATCTTGGGGCCAAATGGAGAATAAGTTCCAAAGCAGCAAGTTTGGAATCACAGTACTTAAGGGTCTGCAGACAGGACGTTATCACGGACACCAAGATAACCAGCCCATTTTCCTTAGGCTCTCCTTCTACTTTTTCTGGCAGATCATGTCCACAGAGATTGTGAATAATGTTGCCCAAGTCCTTCCGTATAACCAGAATACGCTCGTCTGCAGACAGAAATGTTTCCTTGGCAAACTGGGCCATGTAAGGCTGAAGGAAAGTGTAAAATATTTCAGGGAAGGCATTGCCACGCTGCTGCTTTAAGTAATCTTCAGCCTCTAAACGTTTATCTGGCTCACGATGAATCATCTGAGTCACCTATACAAAGGGAATAAAGGCAATAAAAATACTTAAAAACAGGAAATTAAACCAAAGCAAAGTTACAATTTACATGTGTTTAAAAGGATTTTTGAGAAAATTTTGACTATTCTCAATCTTCACCTGACCAACTACTTCCAGAACTCAAATACTAAAAAATGTGCAGCTCTATCATTCTAGAAAGCAACAGGAAATTACAGATAGACCTGACACATAAAGAGGAAGCAGTATTCAGTATCAACCATTTATTAAAATGGAAATAACATACTGCTGCCCACGATTCAAGGATTCTCAAACTTTTCTGAGCAAGCGATATCACTGAGATTCTGAGGGAAAGAAATGGATCCTGACCAGGGAAAAATGTACAGTGCACTTGTACAAGAAAAACATACGAAAATGCACGATTTTTGCACACAAAACTACATACAATCCTGAAAGTAATCACAACTCCCGAAATCCATTTATATATCCCCAGTTCAGAGTTCTGGTTTAAAACCTTATTAGCACAAATCCAAAGAAATAAAACATGATTGAAGTGCTACTTTAGGATTTAGTCAAAAGGTGAATCAGTGGTTTAACTTTTCAAATAATCTCAAAGATGGGCTGGAGTATAGTGAATTGGTACAGCACTTGTTTAGCACACACAAGCCCTGGGTTCAATACCCAGCACTACAAAACTAAAACGGGACTGAGGACACAGCTCAGAGATACAGCACTTACGTGCAAGTCCCTGCGTTCCACCCCCAGTACCACACACACACACACACACACACACACACACACACACACACACACAAAACGATAAAGAAAACAATATGTAAAAGAGATACCAAACTCTGTGAACACTAGAAATGATATACCTAACTTGAATTTATCCTAAATTTTCTACTATGGTAAGACAATCATTTTTTTAAATACACTCAACATAGTTTATTACTTAAATATATAAAATATCATAAAAATGTATTTTGTTATTTGACCTGTTTATATTCTAGATAAGAACCTAACATTGAATTTGGAAGAATCGAATGTCACAGAAAAATGGCCAAAAAAGAATTACTTTTCCCTTGGTTTAAGTCTTAAAGACTAATTACCCCTTTCACAGCAAATATAAGCTCCAAGTCATAAAATTACGTGACAAACAACACCACACTCAAAGACAGGTATGCTGAGTTCTAATTCAAGCACTATTCCCTGGACATGAGCTACAGTGTCTTCCTCTGAAGCATAACATTTTTAATATTTGCCATCTTTAAGAGAAATTAAAAATATTGTCTATATTACCCTACTTAACTAAAGAGTATTTTAAATATACCATAATCTTTTCCACGACTCAGTTATTATCACAAACATCAGTTATCACAAGACTAACAAAGATACTTTCAAACGGTAATGTAGACACACGGCTCATGTGAACTCCCACAGAACTCCTGACACCTGTCCTGCAATGCCAGCCTAGGACTCCACAGTTCTGCTTCCGAACTGCCCAATTTGTTTCTCTAGGAAATGGCCCTGTGCCGTTATATTAGACTGCAGTTGCTGCTGTTTCCAATTCAGGTATTTCTCTTCCTCATTTCTTACTAGCAAGCTCTATGTAGGAAAACCCCTCCAAACCATCCATCCAAAGCTGTCCAAAGCAGACCTGCAGATTACAATAGAAGATGGATAGATGGCTTTTTTTTCTTAAGTCAAATGAGCTCTGTGCCTAAGAGGAAAAAACAGCACCTTTCTCTTTGTATTCTATTGTGTTTCACTGCTTTGTTCCAAATTTCAAGCATTCCACAAAGCTGACTGAAAGTGTGGACAAAGTCCTGTCGAGGACTTCATAGCTAGCATCTGTAGCATAGTTACCAATTCTCTGATACTGCGATCTTCGATTTTATTTAGCACTTGTTCAGGGAAAAAATGTCCATTTCTGTAAGCCAGGAGTTGAGAGAGATCAAACAATGGCACACCTTCTGTAAAAAGTTCAGCTATCACACAACCTGGAAAACATGAGATAAGATGTCATTAGAAATAAGATGCAACAGCTCATGTAATATAGATCAGAATTCAGAAAATTCATGAAACTCAAAACAGAAAACCCAAAGTAATATGAATTTAAAACTTTAATGTAACAAACAACTACAATCAAACAGATGTTGACTGTTTGATAACGGGTCCTAAACAATAAAGTCAAAACAAGGTCATTCAATTTTTCTCCCTCTTAAAAAAAAACTTTATTACTTCACAGTTCTGTAATTTAAAATAGTAACATAATAACATAATATATAAATTATATATACACATACTCATTTACATGAAGAAATTAAGAGATACAATAACATAATCTTCAAACCAGAAATTTCTTAAAAGTACATTCCTAAAAGAACAAAGAAAGCCATCTCATTGAGTTATCATATGCCATGCACTTAACTTGCTGACAGCCATTGCATTTGCTGGTCCCACTGCATAAAAAGCTATGCCCCAAGTATCAATGTGCCTTAAGCCTCCACCTCCTTCAAATCTATACGCAAATGTCATTTTAGCAAGTAAGGCCTTTTTTGATCACCTATCTAAAATTGCAAGTCCCACTACAACTCCGCCATCCTCCTCACCTGGTATAATCCTTTTCCCCTTTCCCTTTAACCTACTATTTTTAATTCACAGCACTAACTTGTAGATTACACAGAGCCCACCAAAAAAATGTATACATCAGAAAAAGAGAAACTGGTATAAATATTTTAATACTAAATTTACTGAGATTTCATGAGATTAACACAAGTTACCTTTGGCCTCTACAATTACAGGAGGTGTTCAAAGCGGTGGCCATCAGCTTCCAGACATTGATTAGGACAGTGAACAGCTGAAATGTGTATACTTTTTTTAGGCAGACTCTATTTTATGTTATTCTTTTCTTTATCATGTATACATCCAACAGAATGCAAACTCCATGAGGAAGAGTTTTTTTCTCTATTTTGTTTGTTGAAAAATCTCCAGCAACTAAGATAGTTCCTGACACCTAACATTCAGTAAATGTGTTAAATTAATTTCTATCAGTACAGTATCATTTTAGGGAAAAAAAGGACTTCAAACAATAGCTTTTAAGAACAGCAGAAGACCTGAGTAACACGATAAACCAACCAGATCCAACAAACATCAACAGAACATTCCACCTAAAGAAGACACCAACTGAGGCCTATGGAACACTCTCTGCACCAGACCTATATAGAACATAAATTGAGGAGCAATGCTGTGATCTGGATATGGGCTGAGCGTCCCCCAAGGCTTCATGTGTTCAAATTCAATCCCCACTGTGAGGTACTAAGAAGGTGAACACTTGATCTGACTGTGGTGCCCAGAGAGGGGCTGCTGGGAAGAATATTAGGGCGGATTCCGAGCTTGACAAGAGGCAGAGAGACTAGACAGAGACACATGTGCGTACTCCCTGTCTCCTGCCATATGAAACCCTGCAGCTCCGCAGGACTCTGTCAGTGACAAGGCTGCACCAGATGTGTCCCATTGACCTTATAATGCCAAAATCATGAGCCAAAATAAAGCAGCCTGCCTTGGGTATTTCGTTAATGAAAAATGGACTCACACACTCAGTAAATTTAAAAGGACTAAAATCATACAAACAATGCCTTTGAAACTATAATGGAAAGAAATAGAAGAAAATGCGAAAAATTCACAAATAGAAATCAAAAAACACTCCTAAATAACTAATGGATCAAAAAGAAATTAGAAAATACTTTTGAGATGAGTGGCAATAAAAACACAACATAGAAAAACTTACGAATGTAACTAAATAAATGTTTACAGTAAATGTATAGCTATGAATACCAATATTGAAAAGAAAGATCTCAAAACAGTAACCTTAAGACACAAGAGAAAGAAAAGCAAACAAACACACACACAGAAAAATTCCTCAAAATATCAGCAAACCGTGCTCGCTTCGGCAGCACATACACTAAAATTGGAATGATACAGAGAAGATTAGCACGGCCCCTGCGCAAGGATGACACCCAAATTCATGAAGCACTCCACATTTTTTAAATAAACCTGCTGTAAATAGGGAAGGGGGGGCAGAAGGGAAGGGTGGGGAAGGGGGGGAACCGAGATACATCATGTACAGGTACAAAATAACTATGATGAAGGTGACCATTATGTATACGATATACCAATACATGCTCTTGGTAAAAAATTAAAAAAATAAAAAATAAAAATTAAAAAAATTTAAAAATAGAAAAAATCAGCAAACCAGATCCATGACCACATACCATGCAATAAAGTCCTATATATGAAAATCAACAAATGAATGAACACGTGTTAATAGTAAATTAATAACAGGAGAATACATAATCATCTCAAGAGATGCAGAAAACACATTTGCAAAATCCAAGTCTTTCAAGATAAAAGCACTGATCAGATAAAAGACATGTTCTAGCCAACAAGAAAATGAGGAAGAAAACACACAGAACAGGCAAAAATATTTCCAAATCGTGTCTCTGATAATAAATTTATTTCCAAAATAAAGAACTCTTACAAATCAATAACGAAAAGACAAAAAAAGGAAAATTAAAGAGTCAGGCGTGCTAGTGCATACCTGTAATCCCCGCACTCAGGTAGGCGAGGCAGGATTGCTTCAAGTTTGAAACAAGCATGGGCTGCACAAAGTCCAAGACCAGGCTGGACTACACAGTGAGACCCTGTCTCAAAAACAAAAAAAAAGACATTTTCCGAAGAAAATATATGAATCAACAACAAGCTTATAAAAAGGTACTTCAACTGAGGGTGTAGCTCAGTGGTATAGCACTTGCCTAGCATGTGTAAGCCCCTCAGTTTGATCCCCAGCACCACAAAGAAAGAAAGTTCAACATTATTAGTTATATAGGAAAATGGAAATCAAAAACGTAAGGAACTACTACTTCACACCCACTAGGATTACCATTTTAAAAATGTCAACAAAGATGTGGAAAAATTAAAGCCCTCAGACACTGCTAGTGTGAAATGCCAGCACAATTACTTCGGAAGAGTTTGGCAATTTCTCAAAATGCTAAACATGCAGTTACCATATGAACCCTAATTTCACTCCTAAATTCCAAGACACTTAACACAAGTCCATACCAAGTTCATACGTGAATGTTCATTCACAACAGTATTATACAAAACAGCCAAAAAGTAGAAACCACAATTTCCATCACTGATTAACAAACATTGACTGACGTAAACATCCACACAATGAATAGTATGCAGCCATAAAATGAAGTACAAACACATGCTACAAAATTGATGAAGCTGGGAAACATCATGAGAAGTAAAAAAAGAAGAAGAAAAAGTGAGTCACAAAAGACCACACATATGAAATGCTCACAACAGGTGACTCCGCAGAGATAATGAAGTGTGAATTTTACATTTTAAAAACTACAGTGAAAGGCAGATTGCCATTAATTCCCCCCATGACACCCCTGCTTACTTTGAATGCATTTATCCCAACCTTTCTTGGCACTTTCTAAAGCAGTTCCAAAAGCTCTTTTTGCTCAGTTTCTTTAGCTGCATGATGTGGCTGCTTTGATGTTCTCAATCTATTCAAAACATTTACCTTTCACAATTAATTTGAGTTTGGGGAAGAGCCAGGAAGTCACACGGCACCAGATGTGGTGACTAAGGCAGATGAGGACATAATGTTTTTATTTGATAGAAACTGCCATAAACATTTTGAATTGATTCAAGTCACTGAGGTAGCCATGAAAAGGCACTCACAAAAGAGGACTCTCGAAGCTTCAGAAAGTGGCAAGAATAACAGCATAAGTGTGTTCAAAGTGTGGTGGGCGGGGGGAGGGTGATTTTGAGGGAATTAATGGCAATCCAAATAAATTTTTTTATTTTTAATTTAAATATTCACCGTATTTTTAAGAACATCACATAGAAGATTTAATACTAGTTACTAAGGCTATGGCTTTCTTTTTACAGTGATGAAAATGTTCTGGGATTAGTGGTGATGGTTGTACAACTCTGAATATACTAAAAACCAGTCAATTGTACAATTTAAAAAGAAATTTTATAGTGTATAAACTATACCAACAAATTTGGATTTTTTAAAAAAGCATATATACTATCTTACGCAAGAAAACTGAAAAACATACAACCATTATGTATATGTGTGTGTAAGTGTGCGTGCACTTTTATTTTTTTCCTTATCCTTATGGAAAGAAACACAAAGATTACATCAAAGTGGGCTGGAAATGTAGCTCACTGATACAGCACTTGCCTAGCATCAGAAGGCCCCGGTTCAATATACAGCACTGCCAAAAAAGAAAGACAAACAGTGAAGTTAGCTACACAAAAGGAGGGGATAATACGATGGAAAGGATACGGAAGGGAGTAACACTCCCCTTTTAGTGTAATTCTGACTTTGAAAAGCATGCTATTATTCACATTCAAAAAGATTAAATCCATAAGAATAGAAATTGACAACTGAAAAAAGTGAACCTAAATGTATTTCAACTGGATACCATAAATGCACTTAAAAAGGGCAAAAATGGAGCTGGCCATAACAAATTCTAACCCATCACTGACCGACTGTACATCACGGGAGCCTCCTTATTCTAAAGGGGTCCCGCCTCGTACCCTGGAGGAAAAATGTTGCAGAGAGGCCAAGAAGATGCTGAAGCAGACAGGCTTTGTCGGGTTTCTCCCCTCGGACTATCAGCATGAGATCACACTCTTTTTGCCCAATTACATTCTGACACAACTATCCACACTTCACCCATGCCTATACAGCGAAGACTCCACAAAGCCCCAGAAGGTCGGGTTCAGAGCGCTTCCAGACTGCTGAGCCCATGGAGGCTCCTGCCTGGAGGGCCTGGAAGCGCCAAGCACCTCTCTTCCCATCTCTCTCTCACTACCGAGAGAGCCAAGCAACAAGCCACTCTAATAGCAGCAAGCAGTAGCGGGTGGATTTTAATACCGTGCTAAAAGAACCAGGGCTCCCTGGAGAAATGGCCAGTGCCAGCACTGGGGCAGAGTTCAATTCCGTATCTTAGGCCAGAGAGAAATGCTAAAAAATGACGACATCACAACGAATAGAGTCAGCCTAAATGGGCTCCCACTGCCCAAATTGAGGCAAATGGTGCGCCAAGATAAATTTAGTGAGAAATACAGTACATCTAACTGAAGAAATACAATAACCCCCACACCAAAATGAAGAAATAAATATATTAATATTTATTAGTATCACCAAAGATACCACATGATGGGCAGGATATTTGCCACATTTAAACTTCTTCCCACTGAAAACATATACAAGTAAACTGGTAGTAGTGGTGGCACACACCTATAATCCCAGCACTTGGGAGGCTGAGGCAGGAGCATTACTGAGTTCAAGGCCAGCCTGGGCTATATAGTGAGTTCAACGCCAGTTGGAACTACATAGCGAGACCCTATTTCAAAAAAAAAAAAAGGGCTGGGGATTTAGCTCAGTGGTTAAAGTGCTTGCCTTGTAAGCACAAGGACCTGAGTTCGATCCCCAGCACCAAAAAAAAAAAAAAAAGAAAGAAAAGAAAAAGAAAAAATATATATAGTAAAAAATACATACAATAAAAAAGAAAAAGGAGACTCTAACTCCAATTACTAAAAAAAGAAATTCCTCCCACAGGCTGCTTTTTAGTTGCAAGAGATTAAAAAACAAATGGCACCTATAGAGCAGCAATAGGAAGACTCTGATCAAATGATCAAAATTAACATCACCATCCTTTGTCTCCAAACATGATACTGTGAAAGCACATTATCACCTATACAGTATTCCTATTAAAAATGGATAACCTAAATCTAGCCATGAGGAAATAGGAGACAAATCAAAAATAAGGAACATTCTATTAAAAAACAAAGGGGTACAGCTCCAGTGTAGTGAATGCCTAGCATGCATGATGACCTGGGTTGATCCCCAGCACCAAACATACACCCACACACACGAGACAGGGTGACACACAGAGAGTACATAGAAAAGCTGGTGAAAAACAAATAAGGTCAAGGAAAGATATACTCGTGCATGTGACCGAGCCACAGAATATATATGCTTCTCCCAAATCTGCAGCCAAAAACCATCGATACCAGGGGGCTGGGGATTTAGCTCAGTGGTTAGAGTGCTTGCCTTGCAAGTGCAAGGCCCTGAGTTCGATCCCCAGCGCCCAAAAAAAAAACCAAAAAAACCAAAAAAAACAAAAACCATCGATACCCATCATGAGGGAGAAAGCAACATTCAAAACTCAAAGATTGAGGCTTTAAAAGTTCTGGGAGATGGACAGAAGTTATTCACCTCTTTTTTAAAGGAACACAAGGGCCTACCCTCAGCCTGAAACAATGTAGGTCTCTTTAGTCTAGAAAAATAAACACTAAGAGATTCTCTGAAGTGCACAAAACTATAATACTCAAAAAGGATAAATAATACTGTCATGAACCCCTGATTTTTTTTTTTTTTTTTTTTTTTTTTTTTTTTAGCTTTTTGAGACAGAGTCTTGTTATGTAGTTCAGGCTGGCCTCCAACTCATCCAGCCTCCACCCTTCCAGTGCTGGGATAACAAGGCATTGCCACTAAATCTGGCTCAACTCCTCAAAGTTTAAACCTATGATACCTTAAAGTAGAAAGTGATCAGATTTCTAACCAAAAAGAGTATTATTTACAGAGTAATTAAATTTAATATGTAGACGTGGCGCTAGAAAATTTACATACATACAATGATCAACAAATTTAGTATGATGAGAACCAAGAGACGGTGGAAGCAAGAAGTAAAAAGATTAGGATGAAGACACCCCTCAGAGCTGGTGTGGTGGCTCACACCCTTAATTTAATTCTAGTACTCTGGGGGGCTGAGGCAGGAGGATCAAAAGTTCAAGCCCAGGGGTTGGGGATTTAGCTCAGTGGTATAAGCACTTGCCTAGCAAGCACAAGGCCCTGAGTTCTATCCCCAGCAGCTAAAAAAAAAAAAAAAAATAGTAATTATAAATTCAAGCCCAGAGTGGGCAACACAGTTAGTGAGACCACCATCCCCAAAGGGGAGAAAAAAAGCTGAAAATGTAGTTCAGTTCAAAGGCCCTAGATTCATCTCTACTTCCTGTGCACCACCACCCACCTCACCCCACACTCACACACGAAAACACATGCCTTAGTATTAACTTGGGAAACAGATCATGGAACTGAATGGATCAACACAGATACAATCTATCTCCATATTAAAGTGTAAATATCTTGAAAAGAACACCTACTATTCATCTATATTGCTGGCAATTAGAATACCACCTAACACTACCACAGAAGTAAACATTCAAACCCTATTCTTAAGTGTTTAAATGAATGAAATGCTCTTGGCACTTCATAGGCACTTAAACACGTCCAATGAAGGAACACTATCTACCTGAAGTAGTATAATGAGGACTCATCAAAAAATTATTTTTGACTAGCTGACTTTTTAAAATACTTTTTACATCTCTATGTTTGACAGTTAAAAGAGCAATTTGCAAATTCATACATATAACCAACTCAAATACCTGCTGAAAAGATGTCCATTGCTCTCTTCAACTCTCCTCTTGTTCTCTGATTACTATTTAAGTCTACGAGTGGAGTTGAAGGATCTCTCATGTATTCCAACTCAGTGGCAAACATGCCACCATCGACAAAACGTTCAGGAGCAATGTAGCAGGTCCTTCTCCGCGAGGTATCAAAGAAATAGTTGAAATCTGCTGGGTTGTCCTCTGGAAGATAAGTAGGTTTAAAACTGGCAAAATCAGTCAGAAGAACCCAGTTCCAACTGGTGACCATCACATTCTCAGTCTTAATATCCCCGTGACGGACTCCAGATTTGTGTGCTTGGTCCACCGCTATCAGGATCTGGAAAGCGATCCAGCGCTTCTCAATGTTGTTTAAGAATGGACGGGTACTGATGCGATCATAGAGGTTATCGCGAACATACTGCCTAAACAGCATAGCTGCTTTCTCAGAAGCTTTCTCTGCTGCCTTCTGGAAGGGTAGACAATTCTGTGCAGAATGAAGTCTGATTTTCAGTTCCTCCAGCTCTTGTTTATAGCTAGTTAAAGGCAACGTGGGATCCTGAATTGCAAAAACCTTCACAACCACCAGGCCTTCTCGGTGCTTTGCTCGAGCAACTTTAAAAAACCGAGTACTTCCCAGGCTTTTATCATATTCAAAGTCATGGATGTCTGAGAAATAACTCTCCACTGAAAGGATCTGGGAAGGAGCAATGCCAGCGAGTTGATTTCCCATAATGGCAAGCACTTCTGGGTCGATAAATTAGGCTACAGCACCTATTTAAAAAAAAGAAAAGAGGAAGGGGGTAAGAAACAAGCAATGAAACACCATTACTTAGACTCTTCCGGACTCTTAGATGTGCCACACTTCTCTTCCACTGAGAATATGATACTAGCTTTCTGAAGAGTCTCTAAATTACATATTTACTTAAATAGATATGGCCATTTTGTCTTAAAAGATGGTGCTATTTCATGTCTTCAAAGGCTGAACTATATAGGTCCCTTTGACATTAAGCTGAAAATGTGGGAATGTGTACATACTGATGTGTGGATTTAAAATAATTAATCATTACCACATGTTCAGTACAGTGCTCGGGATTACAAGGGTCAAAAAAGCACTATGTGACACAGTTCTTGTCCAAGAAGCTGTAGTTTTCTCGGAGTTAAGAAACAGGCCCAATTTTTAAAAATGACCTCATGCAAATAGGTCACTGAATTCCGGAAAGGATCAAACTAAAATCCACAAAATCGTTATCCCCTAGACCCTCCCGCCTACTTCCTGTGTGTGATCCCACCCATCCAAAACAAGGCGCGAACTCCCCCGGTTCTCCACGACAGAAGAAACCCTGCTGGAGATAAGCAAAAGCCCAAAGACACAGATGCCCACGGTCGCCACCTCCCAAACACACCCCAGGCGATCCCGACCCCGACCTCGCCTCTGCGGGTTTGCGAACGAGTGAACCTTTACTCCTCCAGGGCCTCACCCCCGGGCCGGGAGGGAGAACCCGAGAAGAGCGTGGAGAACGCCATCTTCAGCGAATCACTACTTCACCAGCTTCAGCTGCAGCGAGCGCCGAACTCCCGGGAAAGCGCTCGACCTGACTTCACTTCCGGGGGCGGAGCGGAAGTGGCGGATGAGACTCGAGGAAGACCGCGTGTTTACAGCTAGTTGCTAGGAGACGGGGGGAGGGGCGGCGTCGCTCCGGAAGACCGCAGAAAGGGAAGATTTTCTCACTCCCAAACTCACTCCAGAATCTGCTCAAACATCCCTTCACTCCCTGTGCACCGGAACAGAATTTAAGAAAACACAGGTTTATTCAGAAAGTAAATAAGCCCCAAGCTGGATTTGCAGAGTTTATTGAGATGTAATTTACACATGAAGTTTAAACTATCCTATTTGAAATATACAAATCAGTTTTTAGGTGGGGCCTAGCTCACTGGTGGAGTGCTTGCCCACCATGTGTGAGGCCCTGGATTCAAGCTCCAGCACTGTACAATAAAAGAGAAACAGTTTTTTATGAGTTTTGGGTTTTTTGTGTTTTTTTTTTGAGAAACAGTTTTTAATGTATTTACAGAGCTGTAAAATCATTCCTACGATCTAATTTTAGAACATTTCATTACACCAAAATGATACTTGGAAGCCACTAATGGTCACTCTCTGTTCTCCCTATTTCCCTTCCCCTTCCCAGCCTTAGACAATTGCTACATCCAAGAAGACTTACCTATTCTGGACACTGTATGTAGTCTACAGCATGTAGCCTTTGTGAATGACTTGTTTCAATTTGTCTAATGTTTTTGAGGGTTATCACTGTTGTGGCTTGTATCAATACTTTGTTTCTTCTTACTGCCAAACATTCAACTCTATGGTATACCACATTTTGTTTATCCACTTGTCAGCTGATGGATATTTGGGTTTTTTCCATTTGGGGGTTATGAATAATGCTGCTAGAGACATTCGTGTATTCATCTTTGTGTAGCAAATATAGTCATTACTCTCAAGCATATACCAAGAATTGAAATTTGGGGCTCATTTGTAGTTAACATTTTTAGAAACTGCCAAACTGTTTTCCAAAATACACGGGCTATTTTACATTCCCATCAACAATATGTGAGGGATCGAATTTCTTTTTTTCTTTTTTTTTTTTTTTGCTTTTTATACCACTTTATTCCAACCTGAGCACCTCAATATAAAACTAAACACTGGTGAACTGTTTTCCTTGCTAATTCTGAGTTACTGGAAAATGTACAAGAGGTCTGCTAGGAGTTTGACACGTAAATAGATTAAATCATCTGACACATGGTAGATTTCATATAATGAAAATACCTAAAAATTAGTGCAATACACTGAACTTACCAAAATAAAATGGGCTTTGAAAAACAAGGCTGCAAGATTGTTACTAACATCGCAGTATTTATGTTACAAATTACAGGTACATTGCTTATTATGGTTCTAGCCATGTAGGAATGGAAGCCCCTTCTTTTCAAAGGGTGAGAGAAAGAATTTGCTGTTTTAGTAACTGTACATTTCGTATACTTTTAAGCAACTCTTAAATATTACAGAAAAATAAACATACATGGAGACTACAATGCAGTACCCTATTTACAGTACAGCTGAAGATCAAATTTAAAATAATCAAGTTTGAATGTACATAATTGTTAGTACCTTAACTGTACTATGTCCAAAGGGAACAATAGCTTTTTCTCTGTGCCCAAACGAGACCCGTGTAATGGCCAGCAGTGATTAAAAAGAAATCGGATACCTGGTTTGCTTCATTTTTGTTGAGGTCACATGAAGGGAACACTATTCATTAAAATGATTAGTTTTCATATTCCTGAATAAGGTGGGGTTACATTTGACTTCTTTACCCCATTTAGAAAAATAACAGGACTGGCTATAATTTAGATGCCACTAACATTCCTTTTCTTCCTGGACATAGGGACTGTTTTCTTGTGGTTAACTTATCAAAATGTGGAATGTACACTTTAAATAACAGAAGAAAGTTTACCTGAATACTGTAGCTAAGCATAAATATCTTTATAATCTCTTTCTAAAACTGTTTTTCAGAAAGCCCAAATTATTAATTTCTAATTTTTCCATAGATGACTGCTGTCCCAGTTTGGAGAAACTGGATGGTGAACCGTGGGCCGAGAGAGTCATTTATCTTTATCCCTACTGATGAGAAATTCCCTCTAACTTTCCAGTGAAACAAATACACACATCTCATTTTCCCTTTCTATTGCTGAAACGTTAATCAGAGGGACACATGCATGTTATTAAAAATTAAGTTCAAAACACTTAAAATAATTCTGTATTAGAAACTTGACTCTATCGTGAGTCTCTTCTTTTTGGGAGTCATACAGGGCTGGTTAAATGCTCCAGTTCCACTGTTACTAACATTCAGGAAGCAGAATATTCCAGCTAGTTCAAATGGGAGATTTAGTTACTGCAACACTGACTTCTGGTTGGTTGTGTAGGTTCAGTAAGGTCTACTCCTCTTCCTCTAGCAGAATTTGCTCCTGGATTCTGTGGTTCATTCTTTGGCAACTTTTTAGCTATTGCCATGAATATTTCATTTATGTTCATTGATGTTTTAGCTGATGCTTCCATGAATAATACACTGTTGTCATCTGCATAGGACTGCGCTTCCTGGAAATCTACAGCTCTTTTATTTGCTGGATCAGCCTTGTTTCCTGATAAAGCTATTACAGTGTTAGGACTTGCTTGCCTCTGAAGTTCTGTAACCCAGTTTTTTGCTCTTGCAAAAGATTCCTCGTTTGTGATATCATATACAACTATGGCTGCTTGTGCTCCTCTGTAATACATGGGTGCCAGGCTGTGGTATCGTTCTTGACCAGCTGTATCCCACATTTCAAACTTTACTGTTGTGTCATCGAGACACACAGTCTGGATTAGAAAGGCAGCCCCAATGGTACTCTCTTGGAATTCATGAAACTGGCCTTTCACAAAACGAAGCACTAGGCTTGATTTGCCAACAGCGGCCTCTCCCAGAAGTACTAGTTTGAACTGGCATATTTTATTTCCAGTATTTGGCCCATTAGGTCTTGTTGCTCCTCGAGTAGCCATGTCCAAATTTGAAAGAAGTCCCTAATTTCAAGCTCCTAAATGAATTTGCAGGATGTAAGGTGTCAATTTTTTTCCTTTCTGGAAGAAATCTGAGGACGCAACACGCAGAGCCGCGGGGCTGCAGCTTCCTGGCAGCGAGGCCCAGGCGCGGTCTGAAGGCGCCGGCTCTCTTCGCGCCGCTCCCCTCACACTCCGCCCGGCGCTCGGCGCTCGAGGCCTAATTCTTCCTCCTCCGCCCTCCTTAGCCTCCTGCCCTTCGGCCGGCTGCCTGCCTCCGAGGGCTCCGATTTCTCTTTGTTCCTCCTCACACTTCTTATTATCTATTTTTATCTATAAGCCATCTTTTTATCTATTTTTTAACCTATGAGCCATCTATTATCTATTTTATTATCTATAAGCCATCCGAGAGAGTGTGCAGTGGCATTGCATTACGATTTTGGTTTACATTTCCAAAATGACCAATGATGTTGAGCAACGCTTCACGTGTTACTGACCATTAATACATCTTCTTTGGGAAAATGTCTATTTAAAATCTTTCATCCATTTTAATTGGTTTATTCATCTTTTGATTATTAAGCTGTAAGAGTTCTTTATATACGCAGGATATAAAATGCTTACCAGGGACATGATTTGCAAATATTTTCCTTCTGTTTCGTCATTCCACTCTCTTGATAATGTTTTTTGAAATACAAATTGTTTTGATCCAAAGCCACATTTTTTATGATCCTGGCAATCTCCCCCCTCCCCTTCTCTATCACCATAGGCAGAACTACCGCCCCCCTGGATCCCTGCTGGAGCACCTCCAAAATAGGCCTTGAACCCACGCACCCTCCTTTCTCCAGGCCTGAGCTCAAGCAGCCCTCACTGTCACGATGTCTGAGTATTCAAACCTGCTCAGGAAAGGCATTCGCCACCATAATATTGTTTCTATAGTTCTCACGTGAGTTCTTCTGGGTCTTTTATGGTTTAATTTTGTGTCTTAAATTTCTTTTCTTTTAATCTTTATTTTTATCTGTACCCGAGGGGAGTACATAATGATTACATTCATCACAGAGAGTTGGTACCTATACGTAACACATTTTAATTCTTTTAAATCCCTTTCTTCTCCCCTTCCTCCTCCATGTCTTTAAATGTCTGATGTATGTATTAAACTTTCAGTTTTTTCCTGGAGAAATATTCAGTTATCAAAAATGTTAACAAATAATCCATCTCCCCCAACATATTTGAAATATCATAATTACCATGTTCAAATGTCCCATATTAAAACAAAGAAAGAAAGTTCCCGTATATATGCATCTTCTGGACTTTCTCTTCTGTCCATTGAATTGCTGTTTAATTCATCTACAGTACTGTTTTAATAATTATGTAATGTTTTAGTATCTGACAGGGACAGTCCTAGGGTAATTTGTTTTTAAAAATACAAGTATAATCATATGACACCCATGCTTGTATCATTGGAGAAGCCTGGCTAAAGTTAAGAATCCTTAATTTGCCAGGCATGGTGGCACCAGAAGGCTGAGGCAGGAGGATAGCCACGAGTTCAAGGCCAGCCAGGACTTCATAGAGAGACCCTGTCTTGAAAATTTAAAAAAAAAAAAAAACCTTGCCTTGGCCTATAAGACTCTACATGATTCGATCCCTCTCTACCTCCCCCACAGTAGCTGGCATTATTCACTATCCCTCTCAGTCCCCCACACTGGATTTCTCTTTGTTCCCAACCTGTCAAACTTCTCCCAATCACTAGAATTTCACATTTGGTCTTCTTTCTGCTTATAATGTTCTTCCCCTTCTCCTTAGCCAAAATCCACTCATCTTTTAAGTCTTGAATCTCACCCACATCTCAGGAAAGTCTTCCTTGACTACCCCCCAATTTATATATTCTCATGGGCCTTGTGCATTTTCTTCATAGCACTTGTTATCATTAGAATTATTTGATCTGGCGGAGGTAACTAGTTGCTTAATGTCTCTTTTCCTTCCAGATCATAAATTCTAGGAAGATAGCAATTGTATGAGTCTTATTCACCAGAGAACCTTCAAGACAAGGTCAACACAGACAAGTGCCTGATGCGTGGTAGATAGTCAGCAGATGCTTATTGAATCGATAAATTTGGCCTTTGTAGGTTTGTAAACTTTAGGAACAAAGTCAGAGTACTAGGACTGGGAATGTCTAAAATATTTACAAGAATTAGTACAGTATAAACAAGCAATTAATTATCAGATAATATTTTAAAATTATATTTATACTTTAGTCTACTAATATGTGTAAAGTGCTTTGGCTATCTCTCCACTAGAAAAATCATGCTATGAAAATATGATCAAGCAGGGGACTGGGGATTTAAACTCATTGGTAGAGTGCTTGCTTGGAAGCGCGAGACCCTGAGTTTGATCCCAGCACCACCCCCAGAAAATATGATCACCCTCCCTCAAGTTAGATTATTCCTGCATTTTCCCCACTCCACTATATTTTGTGAAATAACTCATGAAGTATTTTTCTGTACCTCTGTAGTCACTCACTAATGTGGTTCCCTTTTTTTCCCTACTCTTTCTGTTCTTTCTTAAATACTGCCACTCCTTTTCAGCACTGGTATACTACTAGGGATTGAACTCCCAGGGACGTCACACTGAGCTCACATTCCCCCATCGTGTGTGGGGGAGTGTGATTTTTTTGAGACAGGATCTTGCTAAACACCAAGTTGTACAAGCTGTGCTTGAACTTGTGATCCTCGTGCCTCAACCTCCCAGAGTGCTGGAATTCTTTCCTTCTTCCTTCCTTTCCATTTTTTTCCCTATCTTAAAATAGCAATCATGGGTGCCCGTGGAAACTTTTTACAAGGATACCCACCTAGTTTTTCAGAGGAAACAAACAAAAATTTTTTTCTTATTACTGAAAAAAATAAGAAAGAACCAGCAAACATAGCCCATCCTCTGGCCAGTGACCTAACAGCATTGTAGCAATGAGTACTAACTATCCGCTTCCACATTTTCCAACCTCATGCTCTTTGCATCTAAGTGGGAACATTTGACGAGCTCTTACTAGGAGGTTCAAGTACAGATTATGTCTCATTCCCAGGTCAAAGGAGTTAAGAGGTGAATGACCGCCACTCTCTCTTTCCCTGTCTTAGTTACTTTTCTCTTATTGCTGGGACAAAATACCCGACACCCAAAGTTAGGGGAAGAAAGGTTTATTTGGCTCACATTTTGTAGAGGTTTGAGTCCGCAGTCTGCTGGGTCCGAGACAGGGGGGCATGGCAGACAGGCAGAAGTCAGCAAGGTAGGCAAGGAATGCAAGCAAGGGGGCTAACCAGCTTCTTCCTGTATTTTATATTTTATCCAGGCTACCTGGCTTTAGGGTGGGCAGTACTCCCACCCTTAATCTTAATACTTTTAATCCTAGTGTCACATCCTTGATCCCAGCCAGAACCATGCCAAACCGATCAGTGGATTAATTTAGTAATCACACTCTAGATCCAACTACCTCTTACCACATGAGGCTTTGGGGGGACATCTAGACACAAACCATAGCATTCCCCTTCCTGCTAAATGCAGTGATCTTTGGGGCTCTGTATAAGGCCAGGGCCTCAGGATGATAGCAACCTGAGTCCTGTTCTCCACAGCCTGGAGACCACCTGTTAACTAAGCAGATAGTGCAAGAGTGCCGTGTAAGCAAAAGTAAATTGTTGTGCCTGTGAAATCTTGGAATCTGTTTGTGACATCAGTTAGCCTTACCTTAACAAATACATTCATCTGCTTGATCTCTACCCATCCCCAGCTCTTCTGGGTGACTGACCCCCCAGGGGACTTCCAATCCCGTGAGGTGTCTACATGGTGACTTTTCCCTCTGGCATGTTAAGGTAAAGGAGTAAAGAGAGTTGTTAAAGTAAACAACACCTTCCAGCTAAGAGTAAATCCTTTCTGTCCTTATAAAACAATACCAGACAATACATGTAAAATGATACATATTGTTGCAATTTTATGGGCTGCAGTGTAATAACTGGCTCCCACAGATTGTCAGCAGATCTGAAACCAAAGGTTACGGACAAGAAGATGGTGTCATAGTGCTGAAGGGAGACCTGAAGTGTACTTCCTACGTGAAAAAGGGTGTCGCGGGGAACGAAACTTTAATACTAGAATATTATCAGTAACCCTCTGTCCGGGAGACCAGCAACCCCTCTGCCAGGCAGGGTCAAGGGTGGGAGGAGAGTGCGAGGTCCGAGCTGCGCCCAGAGCATCTTCCACCAGGCCCACCTCAGCAAGTTCCCGCGAACAAGGGCATCCGGCAGGTGTACACGTCCTCGCCTCGGGGTGACAAAGTCAAGCCATGTGTTTCTGGATTGCTGGTCCAACGGCAGGACCACACTGCGAGACCCACACTCCGGACCGCGAGCCCAGGTGTGTGTAAGAGTCGCCTGAGCGGGAT
Source organism: Hystrix cristata (assembly GCA_004026905.1). NCBI lineage: Eukaryota > Metazoa > Chordata > Mammalia > Rodentia > Hystricidae > Hystrix > Hystrix cristata. Next base: position 4,422 of record PVJO010011505.1, on the reverse strand, counting down.
TTCGATGGCTGTAGCGCCGTCCGGTCTGCAGGCTCCAACAGTGACATACACCTTATCGCCGTCGCTGAGTTTCCTCGAAGGCCCCACGTTTCCAGACATAACCGGGAGCCCGCAGAGACCGATCTAAGACGCTCCTGCAGACGGATAGGGACCTGCTACGCAGCCAGCACCGTGTTCGGAAGGGGCGAGAACGTCCTCTCAGCCGGGTCGGTGGCCTTCCCACGGCTTCCCGGCCCTCGCTCCGCACTGCTGCGGTGTGGGGCAGACAAAGCCTGCGGCGGGGACGCGGTGGAGACGCGATCGGGCTGCGGGGACCGACGCCCTTCGCTTTGCACTGTGCGGCGCAGACTTGGGAGTGACGCGGCCTGCGACCCAGGAGCATCCCCGGAGCTGGGGCGCCGCGGGCAGCCGCACCGACTTCAGCGCCAAGGCCACGCCGGCGGAGGGCGGTCCGAGGGACACTGAGGCCGTCAGAGCCGAGCAAGCGGCGCCAGGACAGTGTCCGGCGCCCGACTGGGTGCCGTGAAACGTCCGGCACGAGCGGCTTTTCCGCCGGCGCAGCCGACCAGCCACCATCCGCGTCCCCCTGACGTTGAAGACGGCTGCCCGCCTGCCAGCTGCGGCCCCTTTGCCGCGACGGATGCCCTCGAGCACACGTCTGCTCGCCGAGCCCGGCGATGCGCCCCTGCGGCACAGCACTGAGTGACCAAACCTCAGTCACCGAGCCCTCTGGTGCTTCACCGCCTTGCAGCCGCCCGCTTGCGCCTTTGCTCGTCACGGGGTGTGTCACCAAGGTCTCACGCTCAGGCGGTCGTGCCTCCTTCGGCCAGGATAAGAGCAGTCGCGTTCTTACTCTCTTCACACCCCTGTCCCCTCACGGAAGCTTTCTGAAGCGTCAGTGGAGACACAGTGGGGAAATGACCACCGCTGTCCACTACGCCAGGCGCGCTCGCCCAGCAGGCGCAGCTCTCCGCGCAGAGATGTGCTGACCCAGGAGCGGGGAGAGGGCACGTCTTCCTTCAAGGGAGCTAGAGGGGGGAGAGCTGACTTTGAGGAGAAGTTCTATTTCCTAAGGTATAACCAACTTTTTATGATGAGTAGAAACCAGGAGAGAAGGAGCAAGGGTTTGGGATCGGGGAGAAGACCTTCTTTGTCCTCTTTCTGCCATGCTCCCCCACTTGGAGCTTCGGGCCCACCCATGAACACAAAGTGGAATAAACTGATGGATATCCCTACCTCTAAGGAGAAAAAGTTCTTATCGCTCGCTCCTCCATTTATAACACAAAGCAGAGTAGTATTTTTATATTTAAATGTAAAAACAAAACAATCGTATGTGACTGCTGGGTGTGTGTGTGTGTGTGTGTGTGTGTGTGTGTGTTTCTAAAAGAAGAAAGCTATCCTGGTCACTGGGTGCCAATTTTGGCTTAGAGATAAGGATCTCCTTTTGGGTAGGTGCGGGGAGTGTGGCTCTTGGTCCTTCATGGCCACGTGAGGGTGTCCCTGCCCTTCCCGCCCTTCTGCAGGAGGACCCTGGACAGCTGGCAGGTGGGTGCAGAGCGCCGGCCGTTACCTGAGCCTCGGGGCTGGGTTTAAAGATACACACGTGCACGTCCACACCCGGGTTTAGAAGTGAGCTGGCTGCTCAATTTGAGCACGTCACTGACAAGAGGTACTGGGGCTGTTTCCTGGTGGGACTAGCGTGTCACTAAAGCGGGCATTCTGGTAAATTTCTTAAAAGCAAAACTAGTTTCGATTTTAATCAAATGTTAGGGCTTTTAAGTGTAATTTTACAGAACTGCCTGTTTGCTTCAGCTGTCTCCTTCCACTCTGCTCTTGTATTTGGGGGTGGAGCTGGAGTTAAAACACTTGTAATTTTGTGTCCTAATGTCTTTTCTCCCACTGCAGAATATTCCTTTTTTAAATTTCCTAAGGAGTTGCTTCTTTATAGTGAACCTCACCTCCATCCCTACATTTCTTTTCTTTTTTTTTTTTTTTGGTGCCGGGGATCGAACTCAGGGCCTTGTGCTTGCAAGGCAAGCACTCTAACCACTGAGCTAAATCCCCAGCCCATCCCTACATTTCCTCTATTGTTCACTGGTTGTTTTCGTGCTGGCTGCTCTCAATCTAACGTCCAGCTCATAACAAAATTAACGGATAGAAAAATAAGTTAAGCAACATCGTCAGGAAATACTGACAAATCCAGGAAGTGGAACGTTAGCTTAGATTCTTTGAAAGTCAACAGCATTTTAAAAAATGGGGGGGTGACTTCATTAAAAGACTCTAGAGACAGACAATTTAAATGTAATACACGAGACTCAATTGAATTCAGGATTAGAAATAGCTATAAAAGGCATTGCATGAATAATTGGAGAAATTTGAATACGGTCTGAATGTCTCAAAATAAAATGGCAAAGATCTTTTTAAAAAGCAGTAATTATTTCACTCTCCTGTCACTTCTCTGCGTATCTTTAGAGATACCTAAGCTATTTGACCTAGAGCTCTCTCACCATTACACACTGAGAGATCAGCAGATAAAGAGTAGAGGGAGTGAGGGTCCCATTATCTTTGAATGTATAATATTGGATAAAACTCTTCCTGAATAAAGAGAAATGCAAGGGCTAAGGAAATGTTTTCAATAAAGATGATTTATCAAAAAAATCAAATTATTTCAATGATAATAGATACCATGGAGAAGAAAAAGAGGGTCCATGAGAATATATAATGGGGCAGTCAGGGAAAACCTTCCTAAGGTGTTGTTGACATTGCATCTGGGACTTTAAAGATGAGCATATTTTTGTTAAATAAAGAATAGGAGAAACAGCATTATAAGTAGAAGGAAGACTAAATGTGAAGGCCTAGCAATGGGGAGAGGATTGATAGGTTAGGAACTAAGAGAAGGCTGGTGTGGAGGATGGAGAGGGAAGATGAGTGGAGCCAGCTGTAGTCAGGAGATGCGGGCAGACGAATCTGCATACCCAGCCATCCTCCACTGTAATCACGTTTCCACGTCTCCACTGAATCTCTTCTGAAAATGACGAAAGTAACCAAAATGATAAAACAGAAACAACAAATATTCATTAAAAATAGCATTAAAATTTTATTAGTAATTAGGAAATTGAATTCTGTTGAATTTTCAATTTAGCTTTAAAATTATGACAGCTAGTCCCAAAGGGTAAATTTGTGGTTTACATGGTTCTTATTGTCCAGTAAAGGGAACTAAACTAGTTAATGGGGAAAGGAAAGTTTTTCTTTAGATTGATCCAAGGTAAGATTGTTTCCCCTTCGAATCTTTACAGAAAAGAATTGGTTCACATGTTAAACATCCTCAGCAACATTTTTTTCCACAGAAAGATAAGCCATTTAGCAGTTATGGTGCCCACCACTTAAGGACCAACTCAATAGACTTATTGTATCTTCTTCTGTTTTTCTAGGTGCTTGGTCTCCATCTAAACATCCTCCCTAGATTCTTCCAGTTCTCTGGATTTGAATATCTATATGCTGATTGTGCTAATTCTTTTTTTTTCACTCAGACCCTTGCCTGGTCCCTGGATTCACATGCTCAGTATCTATTTGACCTTTATACTTGAGTATGCAATATGAATTTTAACAGTTAACGTTCGGGTAGGGCTTAAAATATGCCAAGTACTAATTCATTTCGACTGCTCACCAATTCTATTAGGTAGACACCTTTACTCTCCCCAGATGATAAAATGAAGGCACTGAGGGGTAAATCACTTAACTAAGATCACATACCTAGTGAGTCAAAATTAGTCAATGAAAAGCACAAAAATACTTGCATGCTAGACAAGACTATATGCTAGTTGTCTTAGTCACTTCTCTCATTGCTGGGACAAAACACCTGACACCCACGACTTACGGAAGGAGAAGTTTGTTTTGGCTCACGTGTCAGCCCTTAGTTGGCTGGCTCTGAGGCAGGATGGCATGGCTGAGGGGCGTAGCAGACAGGAAGGAGGGAGAGAGAGAGGGAGCGAGACGGAGGAGGAGCCAGGGAGGAGAGATGCCCTTCTAGGTCACACTCACAGTGACCCACCTCTAACAGCAAGTCACCTCCTAACAGCAAATCAGCTACAGCCCTCATAAGCCAATTGCCTTTCAAAAGCCCCCCTTTGAAGGCATGAGGCTTTGGGGTGATGTCCAGATATAAACCATAGCATTAGTTTCTAAGCCAAAATCAGTATTTGACCAGGCACTAAGCTTTTAATAGTTTGTTCATTAGTGATAATTTTTATTTTATGACTTCTGCATTCAAGTTCAACATTATAAATTTGGGCATGAGATAATAAATATTTGGAAAATTAAGATTCTTTGAGGGGGCTTGGGTTTAGCTTAGTGGTTAGAGTGCTTGCCTAGCAAGCCCAAGGCCCTGAGTTCTATCCCCAGCACCAAAAAAAAAAAAAAAAA